>CM040122.1:37623109-37885697 GCA_022559845.1 Amorphophallus konjac | reverse complement strand
TAATGGGGGGAGGAGAGAGCTGATGCGCGAGAATCCTCTCCACCAGAGGGTGAAGCGAATCGTGCTCAGGAGCTTAGGGTGTGTGAATGCCTTGTTCATCTTACCTTCTTCCGGAGGGTATCCCTTACTTAAATAGTGCGCCGCCTTCAGGAGTCCTGTAAGTTGAGGGGTTCCCGGCGGGAGTTACGTCTTTAACGGGGGCTTTCATGGCCTGGTCGTGGGAACGTTATCCCCTTGGAGTCCGGCGGCTCCCCTGACTCTCCCGCTGGCGGGGGACTCTGAACGGCTGCACATGTGGATAATCAACCGGCCTTACCGAGCCTCGGGGATGCTAGCTCATGTCCGAGCGATAGGCATGGCCCGGCGAGGGTGGGGTCGGATAGGTCGACTGGAGCCTATCTCTCTCGGACGGGGAGAGGGCTTTAGGCCGGACCTTCCTTAGGACCTGACCGTTGTCTCGGGCCCTCCGAGCCTAGAAGGCCGCCGGGGAGAGTTAGTTCCTTGAGTTTTATTTATTGGGCTTTTCTTCCCTAAGTGGGCCCGGTGGGCTATCACTCGGGTGGGCTCGCCTGGTTGGATCTTGTGGGTCTTGTTGGGCTGCCTTTGTGGTGGGCTGCGGAAATCCCCCTCTCCACTTGTCCCCCTCCTACTCCCGAGCCAAGGAGGCTCGGATGAGTAGTTTTTCGAGGCTTTGGTCCGGCGTGGCTCAGGTGGGTGGAATTCCGTTGGCGTTATGGAGCCGCTTATAGCGGTCGCCGAGGCCCGCAATGATGATCCTGACGGATTCGAAACGAAGGGGCCCCCCTTTTCTCAGAGCACGGAACGGCGCACCGCCACCCTCAGGGGTTTTTAGGGGGCGCTGTTCATCGTTCTAGGCTTCCAGGGTTTTAGGCTTTCCTTGGTTCTTCATGCGCCGTGAGAGCACAGCGGAGACGCGGAGCCTTGCGGCGGCGTTCGAGGAGTTGGCGAGGATAACCGCAGAGGCGGTCCGGCAACTTCCTTCTCCCTCGGAGTCTTCGAGCTCGTACGAGGGATCTCCTCCCGACTCGATGGCAGATCAGAGTCCGGAGCTTGTGCCGGTGAGGCGGGAACCCGTCCCCAACTATAGTGAGTTGGGGGAAGCGGAGGTGCGGAGGCTGGAGCATCGTTTCCGCCTGCCTCTCAGATACAGCTTTGCTGTCGCCACTCCGTATGAGACGAGTCTGGATGATCGTGATGAGCACATTTGCACCTTCCTTCTGGCTTGGAAGAGTGGATTTCGGCTCCCTTTCGATCCTTTCGTGCTGCATCTTCTTAATTTTTTCCGGTTGGCGCCTATTCAGTTGGTGGCCAATTCATATCTGCTGCTCTCGGCCTTCCGGATTCTTTGTCGTCAGCACGATATTTTTCCTTCCTTGGATCTCTTCCACTTCTTTTTTGAGTTGAAAGCGCACCCGTTGGCGGGGAAAGGCTTCTACTTCATCCAGGCGCGGAGGAATAGGAGTTGCATCTCGCTTACGACAAAGGACTCCTCGCACAAGGGGTGGAAGACCCAATTCTTCTGGGTGAAGGCGGTGGCGACGGACGAGATCTGGAGATGCCGGACCTCGCCCAACTTTCACCCGAATCTGCCCCCTCGCCAGGAGGAGTTCCCTCCCCACGTGGAGCAGCAGGCTACCCGTCTACTGGAGAACCGTCAATCGACCGAGGAGCTGGTGACGCCGGAGAACATCGAACGGTGTCTTCTCTCGCGGTTGACGTCGACAGGTACAGCTCTTGAGGCTCTTTTTCGGGGGTGGTAGCTCTTTTCCTCCTCCTGACCGGGGCTTCTTCTTGTTGCAGACGTGAGGCGGGAGCCTCTGGAGGAGGCGGCCGAGGTCATCGATCTGGGAGCTGACTCGGCAGCCGATGAGCATGATGCCCCGGTGGGTCGCGTCCATGCCCGAGATAAGGGCAAGGGGGCGGCCCCCGAGGGGTCTTCTCGATCGACCGGCCTGAAGCGCAAGGATCCCCTGGCGGGGAAACTGTGGGAGGCCGCGAAGGCCAGGAAAAGGGCCAAGAAAGCCAGTTTTCCCACCGCCGTCGGGAGCGATTCTGGCTCGGCGGCGCTCCCCCCTCGGGGGCAGGATGGGGCCGACCTCTCCAGGCTGGCTCTCCCATCCGCCGGGCGAGAGGGGTCCGAGGAGACCAGGGGCCCCACAGAGGGAGGTGATGGGTCGGCTCTCTCCTCTGTGGGGTCAGAGGGGGCCGGTGCCGGTGTGGCCAGCGCCGGGATCGAGGGATCGGTTGGCGCGGATGGGGGTTCGCCCGCGAGGGCGTCGCAACCCCAAGTGCCGGTAGTTTCTGGTGCGGTTGATCCCGCGGCGCCGGTCGAGGGTGGGGGTTCGCCCGGGGAGGCGTTGCAACCCCAACCGACCGTGGCGCGCGGGGCGGTCAGCTTCGCTGCCCGAACAGGGTCTTCTGGCGGGGTGCCCAGGGTGGAGCAGTCCCCTTTGTCGGAACCTCTGGTCAGGCTCGGTATCTCAGGCGACTTGTACCGGCTCTGCCAATCGATCGCCGAGAGGACGAGGGGGGGAGAAAGGCGCAGCACTCCCGCCGGGGTCCTTGATATCCTGATGGAGGGCGGCCTGGTCATAGCTCGGACAGCGGCCGTGATGGCGGAGGCGCACGCCCGGACGGAGGCGGAGCGGTCGAGGCTTGCTTGGACCCTTGGTGGATGCGAGGGAAAACTATCCCGGCTCGAGGGGAAGCATGAGGGGCTCCGGCGGGAGTTCCTCGCATTCAGGGAGGTGGCGCGGTCGAGCCGACGGGAAGCCGAGGCGCTGGCCGAGCAGCTAGCAAGGGCCCAAGAATCGCTCGAGAGGAAGAGCAAGCGTCTAGAAGATGAGCGTCAACGTCACATTGAGCTGGATGGCCTCTGGGAGCGTGAGCGTGCCGAGCTGCAGGATCGGGCGGAGGACGCAGAGCGCCTTCGCGCTGAGGCCGAGGCGGACCGAGCCCGGGCGGAGGGTCAGATGATCGAAGCCGAGCGGAGGATGACCGAGCTAGAGGAGCATCTGGCGAGGGCGGAAGAGCGTGCGGCCGAGGCGGAGCGGGCTCGGGACGGGCAGGTCGAGGCGGAGGCGATCGAGTGCTACAAAGGCTCGGAAGCTTACTCGGCTGACCAGATTGAAGCTGCCCTACCCTACTACGAGGTAGCACTCCGCTGGGGTGCTCGAAAGGGATTCAGGCAGGGCTATCGCCGGGCGATGATCTATGCCAATGAGCACCTTACCGGGGGTGATTTTCCTTATGGCCAGAGTTATGACTCGGACGAGTCAGTTTCCAGCTCCTCATCTTCGGCCGGGGAAGAACCGGAGGAGTCACCTCCAGCGGGGTCACCAACTCCGGAGGCTCCGGGAGGGCTCACGACCGGGACAGTTCTCGCACAGGCGAGGTCAGTGTCCGGGCCGGCCGTCACCGAAGGTACCGGGGGTGACGCATCCCCTAATGCTGTTCCCGAGCTTCAAAGTGGGCCCGAGACCTGATGTATTATGCTTTATTTTACCCCTTCCCCTTTTTGTCTGTTTTTCCTTCTGTAAGAGGAATTCTTTATGGGAGGCAATAAAGGACTTACTTCGTTTGATCGTTATCTTTGCCGTGATTTGGCTGGCGTATCGGGGGCAGTTGGAAAGTGCCGATATTCTTTGCGCCGTTTTCGCATGCCGATTCAGGAGACTTCTGGCGGGGCGTCCTTTCATTCCACCATGCTTTGAAAGTCAAAGCGCTTCACGAATCCCGCTAGGGCGGGGGCCGAGGATTTGGAGGTGACCTTCCAGGGGAGGTCTTGTAGCGTGTTTTCGAGGGGGGAGTCATTTAAGGCGCGTGGCCTCCCTTGGCCTATAAAAAGGACCGAAGGGTGCTCCTTCCCTTTTAACACTTAGGACTCTCGCCGGCGGTCTGCTCTTATTTCCTCGTCCTCGTTCTGCGTTGCGCCGCCGCGATCGGAGCATGGAGGGCCCTTCAGAAGATGACGCCACAGACGACGGGGAGCGGCCGGTTCCAGCTGTCCTGGAGTATCGGTCGGGTCCCACGGTCGCCGCGCGTGCATGAGACGGGTCCGACAGTCGCCGCGCGGATCTGGAGAGGGCTTCGACGTGCGGGGGCACGCCGTTTGCCTCCTCTTGGCTCCGGCGAGGCTTCCGGGCGGATGCCGAGATGGAGGGCGGACGGGGGAGTTAGGGATGCCGGCCGCCATTCCCCTCCGCGGGAGGGGAGGAGGCGGCTTCAGTTCCTTCCTCACCCCTGTCCGCAGCCTCTTTCTCTCTCTTTTGTTCTTCATTTCTTTCACTCTTCGGGGGCTGCTTGCTTTCTGTTCGCCTCCAAAGAGTTGGTAGATTGGCAGAGAGGAGACCTTCACGGCGCTCCTTTTTCCAGGTTGTTGCCAACTTGGAAGGTAGCCTTCCTCGCGTGAAAGGTGGCCTTCTCCTTGCTGTCCCTCTGTCACCTTTGTCACGGTCCACCCGAGCCAACTGGGTCGACCATCTCTTGTCCGAGCCAGTTTCTACGCGAGGCAGAGTCAGTGGCTAGATGCGAGAAGGTCAAGACCGGGTCGGCCGGGCGATGGCCGTTTGCCGCAGTGCTAGATGGATTTTTGCTTTTCACTATGTAATGTACTGGCAGTTGCCTTTCTGATGTACCAACAGTTATCTTGTATAAATGTAAAAAAAGGGGGTTTTATTTCACCCGCTTTGTTGATACAGTTTTCAGAAATAAAATCTGCGTCGTGTGGTTGCGTTCCATGTCCGGGGAATGGGTTCCCCTTCCATTGTGGCTAACCTGTACGCACCTTTCCCGAGCGTCTCGATCACTCGGTAGGGGCCTTCCCAGTTGGAGGATAGCTTGCCCGCCGCCTGTGAACGCACTTTTTTTTTTGCACTTGTTCATTCTCTTGTTGGTTTATTCATTTTATTGAGTGCGTGGGCGTGCCAGTCACCGGAGTGACGATTTATTCGGGCTCCGAGGAGCCCGTGGTGCGCTCGATCTGACTTCGTCAGACGATTGTGTGGTTCGTGTCGGGACCAAAACCCGCCATACCATAAAGGTCACGGCGTCATTTACATCCCCCATACGAGGGAACACCCTTGATTAATCGCCGAGATTCAGGGCCTCATGGCCAAGAAATTAATTACATAAAAGGTCTATTACGAGGTATTGAAATCCTCACGCGAAGGCGGGAAGAAAACCATCCGGGATCATATCGGTCATGTCCTGACCATTTAATGTTCGGACGAGTGTCCGTCTCGGGAAAAGTGTGATCGTCGCGGGAAGACCGGAGCATATATATGCCGTGATACGGCAATTTATTGTTCAGGAGAACGGAAAACATTCGGCTAAACCTTGGTTAGAGCGGTCGGAAACCGGTAAATCTGTTGGCCCGGTGCAAGAGCAAGCTGCGACCATACTGCGGTGGGCCCCCCGCGGTCGAAACGAGACTTGTATGAGCGTCATTGATATTTCCGGTGCCAAGGAGGCGACAAGGGAATATCCCTTGAATCGGCTGAAAAGCCCTATGTCCGGAGAAGCGGGCGTTCTAAACGTGTCGGTCATTCAGGAGACCGTTTAATGTTCGGACGGGTGTCCGATATTGGGAATATCGTAATCGTCGCGGAAAGATCGAGAATGTATGTGTGCCGGGACACGGCAAGTTTTATTATTCCGAGACACTGAAAACATTCGATTGAATCTCGGCTATTATATCCAGAAATCCGTGAATCTATTGGCCTGGTGCGAGATCGAGTCGGGACCATGCCGGGGGCGCCTCCCGTGATCCAAACGGGGCTCGCGTGGGCAGCGTTAATATTTCTGGTGTCGGAGGGCAACGGGGAAAAGTCCCGGGACTAGGCTTCGGAACTGAAAACGTGTTCGAGAGGAACAGGCTGTACACCGGAGATATGAGCCAGACGATGACCATGATCGGGACGGGCCCGAGGTCTAATTATGGCCCACGGAGGTCTTATTGATATTCTCATGGGAGGAGTCCAGGGGTGGCGAGAGCCGTCTCGTTCTATTCCGATTCTGTCGGCCACTTGCGGACCTTTCCATGTTAGGGCAAGGGCCCATGTTGAAAGTGCGACGTGGGTGGAAGCGACCCCGTGCAAATGTGGGCCGAGTTTACGACAGTTTCAATGAAAGAGCGGGAGCAAATCCCGTTAGAATGAATCCGATTTAACGGGCTATCGGCCCGAAACGATGCCGGCTCACGACCATATTGGGGCGAGAGCCGTCAGCCATGTTGGTCACTTACGGGCCTTTTCATGTTCGGACGTAGGTCCGTAATAAGAACGCGGCAGGAATCGAAGTGAATCCGTTCTAATGTCTGCCGGACGTGCGGCAATTTTAATAGTGGCTCGGAAAGGATCCGGCCGGAGAGATGAGTCCGGTTTAATCGGAATGTTAGCCCGAGGCGACGTCGGGTCATGGCCATTTCGGGATAATTCCCGAGACTCAGGCCCAGCCCGCTAGGGCGGCATTGTTGTTCCTTCGGCATCGGGTCACAGGAGAGACGGGGCTACCACGTGGATTACATTATTTTATTGTTATTTAAAATTTTATCATTATTATTCGTTAATTTGTGCGTGTCTTTGAGTGAGTTTATTATTACCATTTATTCATTTTTTTTGTGATTTATTCATTTACTATTGTTATTATTAGGTTTGTTGTTATTTTTTTTGTTCATTTTATTATCGTTCATTTGCTTGTCGTGTTTCGTTAAGTTTGTTATTATTATTTATTTTGGTTATCATTTATTTGTTCATCATTCTTATTGAGTTTGTTATTATTATTTATTCTTTTTTTTTGCTATCATGTATTGGTCTAATTACTATTATTGTTATTATTTATCTGAAGCTTATTATTATTATTATTATTATTATTATTATTATTCGTTCCTTTATTATTCTTATTTATTCATACATTTTTTGAATTTGTTATTATTTATCATTTATTATTATTATTATTATTATCATTACTCATATTTTCTGGAGGGAGAATGGGGTATTAGAGGGCTAAAAGGGGTGTACCGCCGAAGGGCTGAGGACATGCCGCTGAAGGGCTATGAGGGTGTACCGCTGAGGGGCCTGGGGTGTACCGCTGGAGGGCCAGGGGGTGTACCGGTGAAGGGCCTGGGGGCTGTGCCGGCGAAGGGCCTGGGGCTGTGCCGGTGAAGGGCGTGCCGGCCAAGGGTGGCTGTGCCGGTGAAGGGCCTGGGGGCTGTGCCGGTGAAGGGCATGCCGGCCAAGGGAGGCTGTGCCGGTGAAGGGCCTGGGGGCTGTGCCGGTGAAGGGTGTGCCGGCCAAGGGTGGCTGTGCCGGTGAAGGGCCTGGGGGTCCGCTTCTCTTCCATTTCTTTTAAGGCTTTTCTTTTCTTCTTTTCTTGTCTCTCTTGATTTTTATTAAGTTTTACATGGGTTTCTTCTTTTCTTCCCTTGATTATCTTCCATTCTTTCTCCCATGAGGGCGAACGTTCAAGTTGTTTAGTTGTCGTTCGGTTTGGCTCTCTTTGAATTAATTATATTTTCTGGCCTCGGTTAAAGCATTTTACCTCTGTTCTTTTCATTTGGTTGTTGCTGTCCTTTGTCTTTTAATGTATTTATAGTTTCTAACGAAAATTCGGCAGCATCTCCCCTTAAACCGAGCGTAAGGGAGATAAAGGGAACGCGCCCACACGGAGTGGCGGAACCCGACAACTGGAGGTGGGCGCCCGAGGGTAGCAACACCTTTATAGAACCTCGGAAAACTCGGAGGCGATGGTGAGTGGAAGACTGTTCTAGAACTAGCTAGGGGGTGCACCGGGCAAGGTGGAGGCTAGGGACGTACCGGTGGAGGCCACCAGGACCGTGCCGGCGAAGGGGCTCCAAAGGCGTACCGGGGAAGGGATGACTGGGCGTGCTGCTGGAGGCACTGTTGGGGTGTACCGCTGATGGCACAGTTAGGGCGTGCCGCTGAGGCACCAAAAAGGGGTGTGCCGCTGGGGGCACCAAAAGGGTGTGCCGTTGAAGGCATAATCAGGACATGCCGCTGAGGCACCAAAAGGGGTGTGCCGCTGGGGCACCAACAAGGTGTGCCGCTGGGGCGCCAACAGGGTGTGCCGTTGAAGGCATAATCAGGGCGTGCCGCTGAGGCACCAAAAGGGGTGTGCCGCTGGGGCACCAACAGGGTGTGCCGCTGGGGCGCCAACAGGGTGTGCCGTTGAAGGCATAATCAGGGCATGCCACTGAGGCACCAAAAGGGGTGTGCCGCTGGGGCACCAACAGGGTGTGCCGCTAGGGGTGGTAAACGGCAAGCAAAGGAAGGCGAAGGCAAGCGGTTAAGGCCAGAGGCCTCATGAAGAGGGCCAAGACAGAGGGGGGGGGAGGCCTGAGACGCACAAACCGAGCACGATAGCAAGACACCCAAAAGAGAGATTTTCATTCATGGAAAGGAAAGGCCACAGAGGGCCAATACATCGTAGGGAGAACTAAAAAGGGAACAACAGCAAAAGGAAAGGAGAAGAAAAAGGAAAATGAAGATACAAGGAGGAACGGGAACGGAGCATGGACTCCTCTCCTCCCAGACCTCACCCCTCCCTTCTCTCACTCTTCTTCTTCTTCTTCTCTTCTCTCTTCTCAGACGATGGTGGATGGGGCAGCAGGGGGGAAGCCTCTCCCTCTTCTTCTTCTCTTCCTCTCTTCTCTCTTCTTCTCTTCTTCTCTTCTTCTTCTTCTGGGTGTGGGTGTCTGTCTCTTCCTCTGCCTCCTCCTCCTCTGTCGAAAACGGAGGGTCTTTTATACTCCGAACAGCCGAAGCCCTCGAGCCCGGCCGTTGAAGGTGGGAAGTGGCCTTGTGATGATGGCGTTTGGCCTGCCCCGTCCTTGATCGTCAAGGGGGGGTAGCCTGCGTGGCCCAATGGACGGTTGCCACCTCGGACGGCTCGCTGCGCGCCAAGGAAACGTAGGGCATGGGCGGCACGTCGTCTTGCCGTTGAAAATGCCTCACGCTGTGCCGTTGGCGGGTTGCACAAGCGTGCCGTCGGAGGGCCAAAAAGGCGTGCCGCTAGGCACCAAAACGGGCGCATCGTGGAAGGCCCAACAACGTGTGCCGCTGAAGGCTCGAAGGGGCCGTGCCGTGGAAGGCACTCAAAGTGTGCCGTTTAAGGGCATTCATAGTGTGCCGCTGAGGGGCATAAAGAGTGTACCGTTAGGGGCCCTATAGGTCGTGCCGCTGGAGACTCCCAAAGGGGGGCGTGCCGGCGAAGGCGCCTGGGGGTGTGCCGCTGAGGGGCTCTGGGGCCGTGCCGCTGAAGTCCACTAGGGCGTGCCGCTGAAGCCCACTAGGGCGTGCCGCTGAAGGCCTTTGGGGCGTGCCGCTGAGCAGCCCTGGGAGTGTGCCGCTGAGGGGCTCTGGGGCCGTGCCGCTGAAGGCCTTTGGGGCGTGCCGCTGAGGGCCTTTGGGGCGTGCCGCTGAAGGCCATTGGTGTGCCGCTGAAGGCCAAACTGGGCGTGTTTCTGAGCCCGTTATGGACACGAGTCATGGCCCGTTTAATTTTCTTCGAGGCCCATGGATTGTGGGACTCTTGGTGATTGGTTTCTCTTCAATGTCGTGACTCTGGAGACGGCTTCACGGCAATGTGCATATTTGGGGAGTCCGGACGACCAGTCTCTCCGGGGCTTCTTCACTCGGCGCCGTTGTTGACGCGAGGCCGGGCATGATATTTGGGTGTGCAATTTTTGGTGTCCACAAATGCCCCCCACCCACGGGTAGCGCAGGCGAAGGATGAGCCGGGCGATGCCCGCGGGTGTACTTGTCTCTTTTCTCTTCGTTGATGCCGACGGGATGTTGAGAGCTGGCGTAACATGTTGGTCCCGTCTTCCCTTCGTCAGTGCCGACGGGGTGTCGGGAGCCGACGTGGTATGCTCGTCTCTTTGTTTCTTCGTCAGCGCCGACAGTGTGCCGGGGGCTGACATGGCATGGTATGCTGACCTCTTTGTCTCTTCGTCAGTGCCGACAGGGCCTCGGGTGCTGACATGATATGCTGGTCTCTTTGTCTCTTCGTCAGCGCAGACAGGGTGCCGGGGGCTGGCCTGATATGTTGATCTCTTTTTCTCTTCGTCAGTGCTGACAGTGTGTCGGGAGCTGACATGATATGTTGATCTCTTGGTCTCTTCGCTAGTGCCGACAGGGTGTCGGGAGCTGGCCTGATTTGTTGGTCTCTTCTTCTCTTTTTTTTTATTATTACCGACAGGGCGTCAGGAGCTGCAGTAGCATGTTGGTCTCTTTGTCTCTTCGTTAGTGCCTGACAGGGCGTTGACCTGGTTTGCTGTCTCTTAGTCTCTTCGTCAGTGCCGACAGGATGCCGGGCGCTGACCTGGTTTGTTGATCTCTTGGTCTCTTGGTCTCTTCATCAGTGCCGACAGGATGCCGGGCGCTGACCTGGTTTGTTGTCTCTTAGTCTCTTCGTCAGTGCCGACAGGATGCCGGGCGCCGACCTGGTTTTTGGTCTCTTGGTCTCTTTGTCAGTGCCGACAGGATGTCGGGAGCTGACCTGGTTTGTTGTTCTCTTGGTCTCTTGGTCTCTTCGTCAGTGCCGACAGGATGCCGGGCGCTGACCTGGTTTGTTGGTCTCTTGGTCTCTTGGTCTCTTTGTCAGTGCCGACAGGGTGTCGGGAACTAACCTGGTTTGTTGTTCTCTTGGTCTCTTGGTCTCTTTCTTTTCTTCTCTCTCTTCTCTTCTTCTCTTCTTTTCCCTTCTCTTCTCCTTTTGTCATCTCTCTTTTTTTTGTTCTTTTGTTGTTGTTTTGTCTCTCTTCTTTTTGTCCTTTTTTTTTCTTCTTCTTCTCTTTCTTTTCTTCTCTTTTTTTGAACAACTCCAGGTGGCTGCTGGCGTGGATGCCAATAATATAAAAGCTGTCGACGCGGCGGCCGATGATTGAAAGCTCTTGGCGTGGGAGCCAACAAGTGAAAGCTGTCGACCCGAAGGTCGATGACTGAAAGCTGTCGGCTCAGGGGCCGATGATTGAAAGCTGTTGGCATGGGAGCCAATAATTGGAAAGATGTCGACCCGAAGGCCGATGAGGGAGGCCAAAATAACCGTGGCTGGAAGCAGGCTGCGGGAGCCGAAGTTGGGAGATTAATGGGCCGCGAGGGCAAGAGGTAGGCTAAGGTGACCGATATTGGGCTCTACGAGCCGGCGCTGGGAAAGTAGGCTGCAATAGCCAAAGTTAAGTTTATTGCATACGCACATTCTTGTTATTTTATTGTTATTACACCTTTTTTATTTTTTTATTTTTTTTATTTTTTTTAATGTTGTTTTGTTTTTTTTTTCTTATCATTTTTTAAAGCATGCAAGCATTCATTAGCAGGCATAACATAAATATAAGTAAGGCAGCTCCCTCTATAGGGGATAGGATAGGGATGTCGCCCGTAATTCGTAGATGCGGTGCGGGCCGCGAGGCACAATCGAGGGGTGGTGCACCCGTCAAGAGGATATCGCACGTCTTCCATGCATAGCCCAAATTCACGCATTTCACCCGAGGCAATTCTCTGTGGCGCGGCAGTACAAATGTGTGAACAAAGAGCCCTAACCACAGGGATATGCAGGTTTTCCTGGTGACACTCGAGGATCACTCTAGCGCCTACACATATGTTTCAGGCTTTCGATTTTGGTAGCTTCACACAACCCCCCGTCTGTTTATTTCGGTAGCGGATTTCATCGTTCGGCGCGAGTTTCCTCATGTGTCTCAATGGGGATTCCCGGCTACTAGGATTCATCCTTATTGTATTTCTATTACGGATTCCACCGTTTGACGTGAGTCTCCTCATGTGTCTCAATGGGGATTCCCGGCTAATAGGTTTCATCCTTACTATAATTCTATTGCGGATTCCACCGTTTGACGCGAGTCTCCTCATGTATCTCAATGGGGATTCCCGGCTAATAGGTTTCATCCTTATTATAATTCGCTTCACCATTTCGCGCGAGTCTCCTCATGTGTCTCAATGGGGATTCCCGGCTACTCGGATTCACGTCTCTCTCTTTTTTTTTTCACTTTTTTTTTTACAGTGGGGGTAGGCAGCTTTTTCCTCACGATTACCTTTCACGCGAGTGCAGGAATTCAAGTCTCCGTGGAGTGCTAAGAAGAAATTCGGGCAATCCCTATGGTTGAAGGCTATTGAACACATTAAGTGCTAAGTGTGGGAGCGTTGTCTCAGGTTTATTTTGTGAGTTGGGCTTAGCGATTCAGCCATGACTCTTCCCCTTGACGTGGGCACCTGCCATAATTAAGTTCCCTTCGAGCATATGCCGTGGCGCGCGCGCATCCGGAATCAGGACGAGATTATTTAGCGAGGAAATACGGTCCTAGAAAATTTCAAGGAGGTGTATTATTCTATATTAAGCAACCATGCAAGCAGGGCAATCATGCATTCTCTTTTTTTCTTTTCTTCTTCTTTCTTTTTTATTTTGTTTTGTTTTGTTTTTTTTTGGTGGTGTTGTTGTTTTGTTGTTTTGTTTTGTTTTTTTTTTTTTTGTTTATGTTTTTTTTTGTTGCCCTTTTTTTGCATAGGAAAATATTGTCGTTACGTATAAGTGTAGTGGTAGTAAAGGTACTAGGGAAGCGGGCCGCAAAGGGGCTGGAAGGATATTGGGGAAGCGGGCTATAGAAGCTGGGAGATGCCGGGAAGCGGGCTGCAAAGAGCCGAAGTTAGGAAGCAGGTCATGAGGGCCAGAGGTTGGGGAAGCAGGCTATAAAAGCCAAAGGGAAGTAGGCTGCAAGAGCCAAGGTCGGGAAGCAGGCCACGAGGCCCAAAGATCGGGAAGTGGGCCGTGAAAGACGAATTGGGGAAGCGGGGTGCAGGAGCCGAGATTGTGAAGCGGACCGTGAAGGCCGAATTGGGGAAGTGGGCTGCAGGAGCCGAGATTGTGAAGCGGACCGTGAAGGCCGAATTGGGGAAGCGGGCCGTAAAGGCCAAATTCTGGGAAGCAGGCCGTAAAGGCCGAAATTGGGGAGCGGGCCGTGAAGGCCGAATTCTGGGCAGTAGGCCGTAAAGGCCGAAGATATTGGGAAGCGGGTCGTAAAGGCCGAGTTCTGGGAAGCAGGCCGTAAAGGCAGAAGATATTGGGAAGCGGGCCGCAAGAGCCGAAATTAGGAAGCAGGCCGTGAAGGCCGAATTTTGGGAAGCAGGCCGTGAAGGCCGAATTCTGGGAAGCAGGCTGTAAGAGCCAAGGATATTGGGAAGTGGGCTACAAGAGCCGAAGTTTGGAAGCAGGCCGTAAAGGCCGAATTCTGGGAAGCAGGCCGTGAAGGCCGAATTCTGGGAAGCAGGCTGCAAGAGCCGAAGATATTAGAAGCGGGCTATAAAGCCGAATAGATATCGGAGAGCGCGGTGCAAAGACCATGTACGCCTCGCGGCTGTTCTTTCTCTTCTTCCCTTCTTCTTTTATGGGAAGAGACGGGCTCGGGGCCACGTCTGCCTCATGTGTCTTTTCTTCTTCTTCTTTTATGTGAAGAGGCGGGTTCAAGGACCACGCCTGCCTCGTGCATCTTCTCTTCCTCTTCTTCTCTCTTTGAGATGAGGCGGGCTCGAAGACCACGTATGCCTCATGTGCCTCTCCTTCTTCTGTTCTTCTCTTCTTGTGATGAGGCGGGCTCGAGGGCCACGTCTGCCTCATGTCTCTTTTTCCTTTTCTTTTTCTTTTCTTTTGTGTGGTGAGGCGGGCTCGGGGGCCACGTCTGCCTCATATGTCTCTTCTTGCTCTGCTCTTCTTCTTTTGTGTGAAGAGGCGGGTTCAAGGACCACGTCTGCCTCACGTCACTATTTTTTTCTTCTCTTCTTCTTCTTCTCTCTTTGAGATGAGGCGGGCTCGAAGACCACGTATGCCTCATGAGTCTCTTTTTTCTTCCCCCTTTTTTTATATGGGATGAGGCAGGCCCGAAGACCACGTCTGCCTCGTGACTCTTTTTTTTTCTTCTTTTTTTTTCTTCTTTTATGGGATGAGGCGGGCTCGAAGACCACGTCTGCCTCGTGACTCCCCCTTGTTTTGCTCTTCTCTTCTCATTAACGCTTCAGTACTGGAGTGTATTTCTCTTAATGTACCCCCAGGTCGGGGTGTAGCTTCATTGAGTATGCATCCCCCCCTGAGGGGTGTGTTCGGCCTCTTTACTTTTGTGCCCCCAGGCGGGGTGTATTTTTTCATGGCTTCTATGTCCCCGAAGCAGGGTATGCTTTTTTTTTTCTAATGCCCCCGAGACGGGGTGTATTTCTCTTCAGATGCCCCCATGGTGGGGTATACTCTTCACGGCTTCTATGCCCCCAGGTAGGGTATGTTTCTTCTTCAAATACCCCTAAGCCAGGGTGGACTTCTCTTCATATGCCCCTGAGCCGGGGCGTGTTCTTTATAGCTTCTAGGCCCTCGAGGCGAGGTATGTTTCTTCTTCATATGCCCCTGGTATGGGGCGTGTCTTTTGTTTCTTATGCCCCCCATGGCGGGGGCGAATTCTGCTCTCTTTCTACCCCTGAAGGCGGAGGAGTGCTTCTCTTCATATGTCCCCGGCACGAGGGTGCATCTTTTGCTTTTTATGCCCCCCCCCTGAGGCAGGGGTGTATCTCTTTACGGTTTCTGTGCCCCCGAGGCGGGGTGTGTTTCCTTCTTCTGATGTCCCTGAGTTGGGGTTTGCTTCCTTATTTGTGTACCCCCGAGTCGGGGTGAATTCTTTCTTCTTATTCCCCGTGGCGGGGTATGGTCTTTCCTTCTTATGCCCTCATGACGGGGTGGATGCATGCTTCATATGCCCCCGTACCGGGGTATATCTCTTCCTCGAATGCCCCTGAGCCGGGGTGTGGGTTCTGCTTCTTATGCCCCAGAGCGGGGTATGCTTTCTCTTCATGTTCCCCTAAGTCGGGGTGTATTCTTTTGCTCTTTATGCCCCTGGATCGGGGTGAAACTATGTTGCTTCTCATGCCCCCAAGGCGGGGTGTGTTTCTCTTCATGTGCCCCACAGTCAGGGTATGTCTTCCGCTTCTGTGCCCCTGGACCGGGGTATGTTCTCTTCTTCAAAGGCCCCTGGGCCGGGGTGTAGCTTTGTTGTCTGTCGTGCCCCCGGATGGGTTAGAATCTCTTCATGTGCCCCCAGGAGCGGGATGCGCTTCTTTCTTCAAGTGTCCCCAGGCCGGGGTGAATTCTTTTCTTCTTCCCAGACACACCGGGGGGAATATTTGCTTCTTGTGCTCCCAAGGTGGGGTGTATTGCTGCTTTTGATGCCCCCAACGTGGGGCGCATTACTGCTTCTGATGCCCCAGAGCGAGGTATCCCTTTTTTTATATGCCCTCGGCACGGGGTGTATTCCGCTTCTAGTGCCCCCAAAGTGGAGTGTATTGCCGCTTTTGACGCGGGGTGTAGTTCTTGCTTTTTATGCACCCGAGGCGGGGTGAATTCTTCTTCTTTGTTTACGTGCCCCCATATCGGGGTATAGTCCTCTCTTCATATGCTTCCCAAAGCCGGGGGATGTTGTTTGTTCTGCCTCAGATGTCCCCCCCGGGGGGGTTAATGTTGCTTCATGGACTCCGAGCCTGGGGTATGCTCCTTCAAAGGTCCCTAAGCCGGGGTGGATTCTCTTTTCTTCTCATGCTCCCAAGGCAGGATGTGGCTTCTTCAAGTACCCCTAAACATGAGCGGATTCTCTATGGCTTCTATGTCCCCTGGCGGGGTATGCTTCTTTTTCAAATACCCCTAGGCCGGGGTGGGCTTCTCTTCATATGCCCCTGAGTCGAGGCGTGTTTTTTATAGCTTCTAGGCCCTCGAGGCGAGGTATGCTTCTTCTTCAAATACCCCCGAGACGGGGGTGTGTTTCTTGGCTTCATATGCCCCGAACGTGGGGTATATCTTTTGTTTCTTATGCCCCCGAGCCGGGATGTAGCTTCTTGGCCTCATATGCTGCCGAGGCGAGGGGTATGTTGCTTCATGTGCCCCCGGGGGGGGATGCATTTTGCCTCTACTGCCCCGTGGCGGGGTACATCTCTTGGCTTCTTACGCCCCCGTGGTGGGGTGTGTTTTCTTCTTGTGCCCCCGGGGTGGGGTATGTTGCTTTTTGCACCCCAAAGGTGGAGTGTACTTATCTTCAAGTGCCCCTGAGTCGGGGCGTACCTGTATCTTACATGCCCCCATGCGGGGTGAGCTTGGCTTCTTGTGCACCAGGGGTGGGGTGAGTTCTTCTCATTTGCATGCCCCTGAGTCAGGGCGTGTTCTTTATAGCTTCCAGGCCCTCGAGGCGAAGTGGGCTTCTTCTTCAAATACCCCGAGACGGGGGTGTGATTCTTGGCTTCATATGCTCCCAAGACGGGGTGTATTTTACTTCTTCTCATGACCCCAGACCGGGGTTGAGTTCTCTTCAGCTACCCCTGAGTCGGGGGTTGATTCTTCTGCCTCTTATGCCCCAAGGTGGGGTGCACTTCTCTTCATATGTCCCCTAAGCCGGGGTGCAACTCTACTTTTTCTCATGACCGCAGGCCGGGGCAGTCTCTTCTTCTTATGCTTATGTGTTCCCGCATCGGGGTGTATTCCTTTCTTCACGTGCTCCCCTAAGTCGGGGAATATTGTGTGTTCTGCTTCAGATGCCCCCGGGGGGGGATATATGTTACTTCATGGACCCCAAGGCTGGGATGTATTCCTTCTTCAAATACCCCTAGGTCGGGGCTGATTCTTCTCTTCTTATGTTCCCACGGTGGGACGTAGCTTCTTCAAATGCCCCTAAACCGGAGCGGATTCTTTTATGGTTTCTTTGTCCCCAGGCGGGCTATGTTTTTCTTCAAATACCCCCAAGACGGGGGTGTGATTCTCCCGCTTCCTCTACCCCAGAGTGGGGTATACTTCTCTTCGTATTCCCCAAAGCCAGGGTGTATTCTTTTCGCTTCATATGCCCCCAGGGTGGGATGCGCCTTCTGCTTCTCATGACCTCGGGATAGAGTGTATTCGCTTCATGTGCCCCCGGCACGAGGGTGTATCTTTGCTTTTTATGCCCCCCGGGGGAGATTCTTCTTCTTCTGCCCCGACACGCCGGGGAATGTCTGCTTCTTGTGCCCCGAAAGTGGGGTGTGTTCTTGATGGCTCCTGTGCCCCCGTCGGTGGCGTGTATTTTTCTTCTTCAAATTCCCCTAAGGCGGGGTGTATTCTTTGTCGCTTCATGTACCCCCGAGTAGGGGTGAATTCTTTTCTTCTTACGCCCCCATGGCGGGGTATGTCTTTTGCTTCATGTGCCCCCATATCGGGGTGTATTTCTCTTCTTCAGATGCCCCTAAGCTGGGGTGCAACTCTATTTCTTCTTATGTCCCTAGGTTAGGGCGGATTCTTCTTCAAATGCCCCGAAGCCTGGGTGTAGCCTTTACTTTGTGCCCCTCAGTCGGGGCGGATTCTCTTCATGTGCCCCTGGGAATGGGGTGTATCTCTTTTTTTTTTTGCCTCTTATGCCCCCGTAGCAGGGTATATATCTTCTTCTTATCCCCCATGGCGGGGTATATGCACGCTCTCTTCGGGAGTGGTGGCCGTGCTTGGCATCATTGCTATAAAGCATACCCCACAGCGGGCAGCCATTCACCAAGCTACGATTGTGGCTCGCTGGGTCTTTTAACAGCCACTCGAGGGGCCGTCTTGTGCCGGATGGAGGCAGCAAGAAGGAGGAACGACCGGGGTCATTACACCACGGACTCGGGGCCTCCTAGAGTCGGGCGGGATGCCGGGTTTCTCCTTGCTCTTTTAGTCGGCGATGCTGGCCGACTTTTCTTCTTTCTCTTTTTTCTTCTCTCTTTTTTTTTCTCCCTTTTTTTTTTACTTCTATTCTTCCCTTTTTTTTTGTCCCTTCTTCTCTTCTCTTCTTTTTTGTATGATTGACCAGGGTGGGGGTGCAGAAGAGCGCTCACCCCCTCAGGGAGGGGATGGGTGGTTCACTCCACCGCATCAACCCCACAGTGGTAATCTTTGTTCAGCACGGGTCTCGACGGACGTGGCCGTACAACCCTCTATTGCCAATTCTTTCTCTTCTCTTTTTTTGCTTCTTTCTTTTCTCTTTTTTTTCTTTTCTTCTTTTCTACCTTTCTTCCTTTCTTCTTTTCTTCTTTTCTTCTCTTCTTCTCTTTCTTCTTGAGGGAAACGGGGGGCTTGATTTCCCCTCCCTTCCGTTCTCTTTCTCTTATCTTCTCTTCCCTTTTTTCTTATAACAGCCCCCATGATTCTTGGAAGCTGCATATGCTTCGAAGCAGCGTTCTCGAGGCCGCGAAGGCAGCTGCACCGGGCCAGGCTTTTCTCCCCATAGGACTGGCGAAGATAGCACCTGCAATTCATCAAAGCAAGCAAACATCGTTTATTAGGGGGCCATGAGGCCCTGAATCCCGGCGAAGAGATGAAGGGTGGTTTGGTCCCACCGGGCATGCCAGAGTTGTGGACGCACTTTTTTTTTTGCACTTGTTCATTCTCTTGTTGGTTTATTGGTTTTATTGAGTGCGTGGGCGTGCCAGTCACCGGAGTGACGATTTATTCGGGCTCCGAGGAGCCCGTGGTGCGCTCGATCTGACTTCGTCAGACGATTGTGTGGTTCGTGTCGGGACCAAAACCCGCCATACCATAAAGGTCACGGCGTCATTTACATCCCCCATACGAGGGAACACCCTTGATTAATCGCCGAGATTCAGGGCCTCATGGCCAAGAAATTAATTACATAAAAGGTCTATTACGAGGTATTGAAATCCTCATACGAAGGCGGGAAGAAAACCATCCGGGATCATATCGGTCATGTCCTGACCATTTAATGTTCGGACGAGTGTCCGTCTCGGGAAAAGTGTGATCGTCGCGGGAAGACCGGAGCATATATATGCCGTGATACGGCAATTTATTGTTCAGGAGAACGGAAAACATTCGGCTAAACCTTGGTTAGAGCGGTCGGAAACCGGTAAATCTGTTGGCCCGGTGCAAGAGCAAGCTGTGACCATACTGCGGTGGGCCCCCCGCGGTCGAAACGAGACTTGTATGAGCGTCATTGATATTTCCGGTGCCAAGGAGGCGACAAGGGAATATCCCTTTAATCGGCTGAAAAGCCCTATGTCCGGAGAAGCGGGCGTTCTAAACGTGTCGGTCATTCAGGAGACCGTTTAATGTTCGGACGGGTGTCCGATATTGGGAATATCGTAATCGTCGCGGAAAGATCGAGAATGTATGTGTACCGGGACACGGCAAGTTTTATTATTCCGAGACACTGAAAACATTCGATTGAATCTCGGCTATTATATCCAGAAATCCGTGAATCTATTGGCCTGGTGCGAGATCGAGTCGGGACCATGCCGGGGGCGCCTCCCGTGATCCAAACGGGGCTCGCGTGGGCAGCGTTAATATTTCTGGTGTCGGAGGGCAACGGGGAAAAGTCCCGGGACTAGGCTTCGGAACTGAAAACGTGTTCGAGAGGAACAGGCTGTACACCGGAGATATGAGCCAGACGATGACCATGATCGGGACGGGCCCGAGGTCTAATTATGGCCCACGGAGGTCTTATTGATATTCTCATGGGAGGAGTCCAGGGGTGGCGAGAGCCGTCTCGTTCTATTCCGATTCTGTCGGCCACTTGCGGACCTTTCCATGTTCGGGCAAGGGCCCATGTTGAAAGTGCGACGTGGGTGGAAGCGACCCTGTGCAAATGTGGGCCGAGTTTACGACAGTTTCAATGAAAGAGCGGGAGCAAATCCCGTTAGAATGAATCCGATTTAACGGGCTATCGGCCCGGAACGATGCCGGCTCACGACCATATTGGGGCGAGAGCCATCAGCCATGTTGGTCACTTACGGGCCTTTTCATGTTCGGACGTAGGTCCGTAATAAGAACGCGGCAGGAATCGAAGTGAATCCATTCTAATGTCTGCCGGACGTGCGGCAATTTTAATAGTGGCTCGGAAAGGATCCGGCCGGAGAGATGAGTCCGGTTTAATCAGAATGTTAGCCCGAGGCGAGGTCGGGTCATGGCCATTTCGGGATAATTCCCGAGACTCAGGCCCAGCCCGCTAGGGCGGCATTGTTGTTCTTTCGGCACCGGGTCACAGGAGAGACGGGGCTGCCACGTGGATTACATTATTTTATTATTATTTAAAATTTTATCATTATTATTCGTTAATTTGTGCGTGTCTTTGAGTGAGTTTATTATTACCATTTATTCATTTTTTTTGTGATTTATTCATTTACTATTGTTATTATTAGGTTTGTTGTTATTTTTTTTGTTCATTTTATTATCGTTCATTTGCTTGTCGTGTTTCGTTAAGTTTGTTATTATTATTTATTTTGGTTATCATTTATTTGTTCATCATTCTTATTGAGTTTGTTATTATTATTTATTCATTTTTTTTTTGCTATCATGTATTGGTCTAATTACTATTATTGTTATTATTTATCTGAAGCTTATTATTATTATTATTATTATTATTATTGTTCGTTCCTTTATTATTCTTATTTATTCATACATTTTTTGAATTTGTTATTATTTATCATTTATTATTATTATTATTATTATCATTACTCATATTTTCTGGAGGGAGAATGGGGCATTAGAGGGCTAAAAGGGGTGTACCGCCGAAGGGCTGAGGACATGCCGCTGAAGGGCTATGAGGGTGTACCGCTGAGGGGCCTGGGGTGTACCGCTGGAGGGCCAGGGGGTGTACCGGTGCAGGGCCTGGGGGCTGTGCCGGGGAAGGGCCTGGGGCTGTGCCGGTGAAGGGCGTGCCGGCCAAGGGTGGCTGTGCCGGTGAAGGGCCTGGGGGCTGTGCCGGTGAAGGGCATGCCGGCCAAGGGAGGCTGTGCCGGTGAAGGGCCTGGGGGCTGTGCCGGTGAAGGGTGTGCCGGCCAAGGGTGGCTGTGCCGGTGAAGGGCGTGCCGGCCAAGGGTGGCTGTGCCGGTGAAGGGCCTGGGGGCTGTGCCGGTGAAGGGCATGCCGGCCAAGGGAGGCTGTGCCGGTGAAGGGCCTGGGGGCTGTGCCGGTGAAGGGTGTGCCGGCCAAGGGTGGCTGTGCCGGTGAAGGGCCTGGGGGTCCGCTTCTCTTCCATTTCTTTTAAGGCTTTTCTTTTCTTCTTTTCTTGTCTCTCTTGATTTTTATTAAGTTTTACATGGGTTTCTTCTTTTCTTCCCTTGATTATCTTCCATTCTTTCTCCCATGAGGGCGAACGTTCAAGTTGTTTAGTTGTCGTTCGGTTTGGCTCTCTTTGAATTAATTATATTTCCTGGCCTCGGTTAAAGCATTTTACCGCTGTTCTTTTCATTTGGTTGTTGTTGTCCTTTGTCTTTTAATGTATTTATAGTTTCTAACGAAAATTCGGCAGCATCTCCCCTTAAACCGAGCGTAAGGGAGATAAAGGGAACGCGCCCACACGGAGTGGCGGAACCCGACAACTGGAGGTGGGCGCCCGAGGGTAGCAACACCTTTATAGAACCTCGGAAAACTCGGAGGCGATGGTGAGTGGAAGACTGTTCTAGAACTAGCTAGGGGGTGCACCGGGCAAGGTGGAGGCTAGGGACGTACCGGTGGAGGCCACCAGGACCGTGCCGGCGAAGGGGCTCCAAAGGCGTACCGGGGAAGGGATGACTGGGCGTGCTGCTGGAGGCACTGTTGGGGTGTACCGCTGACGGCACGGTTAGGGCGTGCCGCTGAGGCACCAAAAAGGGGTGTGCCGCTGGGGGCACCAAAAGGGTGTGCCGTTGAAGGCATAATCAGGACGTGCCGCTGAGGCACCAAAAGGGGTGTGCCGCTGGGGCACCAACAGGGTGTGCCGCTGGGGCGCCAACAGGGTGTGCCGTTGAAGGCATAATCAGGGCGTGCCGCTGAGGCACCAAAAGGGGTGTGCCGCTGGGGCACCAACAGGGTGTGCCGCTGGGGCGCCAACAGGGTGTGCCGTTGAAGGCATAATCAGGGCGTGTCGCTGAGGCACCAAAAGGGGTGTGCCGCTGGGGCACCAACAGGGTGTGCCGCTAGGGGTGGTAAACGGCAAGCAAAGGAAGGCGAAGGCAAGCGGTTAAGGCCAGAGGCCTCATGAAGAGGACCAAGACAGAGGGGGGGGGGAGGCCTGAGACGCACAAACCGAGCACGATAGCAAGACACCCAAAAGAGAGATTTTCATTCATGGAAAGGAAAGGCCACAGAGGGCCAATACATCGTAGGGAGAACTAAAAAGGGAACAACAGCAAAAGGAAAGGAGAAGAAAAAGGAAAATGAAGATACAAGGAGGAACGGGAACGGAGCATGGACTCCTCTCCTCCCAGACCTCACCCCTCCCTTCTCTCACTCTTCTTCTTCTTCTTCTCTTCTCTCTTCTCAGACGATGGTGGACGGGGCAACAGGGGGGAAGCCTCTCCCTCTTCTTCTTCTCTTCCTCTCTTCTCTCTTCTTCTCTTCTTCTTCTTCTGGGTGTGGGTGTCTGTCTCTTCCTCTGCCTCCTCCTCCTCTGTCGAAAACGGAGGGTCTTTTATACTCCGAACAGCCGAAGCCCTCGAGCCCGGCCGTTGAAGGCGGGAAGTGGCCTTGTGATGATGGCGTTTGGCCTGCCCCGTCCTTGATCGTCAAGGGGGGGTAGCCTGCGTGGCCCAATGGACGGTTGCCACCTCGGACGGCTCGCTGCGCGCCAAGGAAACGTAGGGCATGGGCGGCACGTCGTCTTGCCGTTGAAAATGCCTCACGCTGTGCCGTTGGCGGGCTGCACAAGCGTGCCGTCGGAGGGCCAAAAAGGCGTGCCGCTAGGCACCAAAACGGGCGCATCGTGGAAGGCCCAACAACGTGTGCCGCTGAAGGCTCGAAGGGGCCGTGCCGCTGAAGCCCACTGGGGCTGTGCCGTGGAAGGCACTCAAAGTGTGCCGTTTAAGGGCATTCATAGTGTGCCGCTGAGGGGCATAAAGAGTGTACCGTTAGGGGCCCTATAGGCCGTGTCGCTGGAGACTCCCAAAGGGGGGCGTGCCGGCGAAGGCGGCTGGGGGTGTGCCGCTGAGGGGCTCTGGGGCCGTGCCGCTGAAGTCCACTAGGGCGTGCCGCTGAAGCCCACTAGGGCGTGCCGCTGAAGGCCTTTGGGGCGTGCCGCTGAGCAGCCCTGGGAGTGTGCCGCTGAGGGGCTCTGGGGCCGTGCCGCTGAAGGCCTTTGGGGCGTGCCGCTGAGGGCCTTTGGGGCGTGCCGCTGAAGGCCTTTGGTGTGCCGCTGAAGGCCAAACTGGACGTGTTTCTGAGCCCGTTATGGACACGAGTCATGGCCCGTTTAATTTTCTTCGAGGCCCATGGATTGTGGGACTCTTGGTGATTGGTTTCTCTTCAATGTCGTGACTCTGGAGACGGCTTCACGGCAATGTGCATATTTGGGGAGTCCGGATGACTAGTCTCTCCGGGGCTTCTTCACTCGGCGCCGTTGTTGACGCGAGGCCGGGCATGATATTTGGGTGTGCAATTTTTGGTGTCCACACCGCCTCCAGTGGTCGAGACGCTTCGGTCTTCCTGAGGATGAAGTCCCCTGGTCGGAATTGTCTGCCTCGGACCTTGGTGTTGTAGTACCGAGTGAGGCAGCGCTGGTATTCCGTAGCTCGGACGTTCGCGATCTCTCGGAGCTCGTCTGCCAGGTCGAGGTTCTCGAGTAACTTCTGCTCGTTTGCCTCGGGCGAAAAGTTGATCACTCGGAGAGACGGATTGGCGATCTCTAACGGAACGACGGCTTCGGTGCCATATACCAGCTGAAAAGGGGTCTCACCGGTTGCCGTCCTGGGGGTCGTTCGGTGCGACCATAGTACGCTAGGCAGTTCCTCGAGCCAGCTACCCTTAGCCTTGCCGAGTCTGGTTTTTATGCCCTTCAAGATGGTTTTGTTGGCATTTTTAACCAGCCCGTTGGCCTGAGGGTGGGCGACCGAAGTGAAGTGGTTGCGGATATTTAGGTCGGCGCATCTGTCTCGGAAGTACCGAGAGTCGAATTGCCGCCCGTTATCGCTCACTATCACTCGGGGGATGCCAAAGCGACAGATGATCGATTTCCATACGAAACCCCAGACGACTGTCTCGGTGATCCTTGCTGTTGCTTCAGCCTTGATCCACTTGGTGAAGTAGTCGATGGCGACGATGATGAACTTCTTCTGGGATTGAGCCGTTGGGAATGGCCCAAGGATGTCGATCCCGCACCGAGTGAAAGGGTAGGGCTTGGTAAGGGTGATAAGTTCCGTGGCTGGCTGATGGACCAAATGGTCGAACCGTTGGCAACGGTCGCAATGTTGTGCGTAGGCCGTGTAGTCGCGCTGCAGGGTCGGCCACCAGTACCCCTGCCTTAGCAGGATTCTGGCCAGCGACCGACCTCCTGAATGTGCTCTGCACAGGCCTTGATGAATCTCTTCAATAGCTTGGCTTGCTTCGTCGGGACCGAGACACTTCAGAAGGGGCCCGGAGAACGATCTTCGGTAGAGAGCGTTGTCGAGGATGACGAAGCGCCGAGCTTGGTACTTCATTCGGCGGGCTTCCCGAGGGTCGGAGGGCTCCCGGGAGTCCCGTAGCCAGGACAGGTAGGGGGAGCGCCAGTCGCCGGGAGTGGCCGAGTCAATGGCGAGGAGCTCCGAGTCTATGCTCGGGCGCTCTAGCTCTTCTAGGAGGACCGATCGTGTACCTTCCGGGTCTAGGGAGGAGGCCAGTCGGGAGAGGGCGTCCGCCCGAGAGTTTTGCTCCCGAGCTATTCGGACTACCTCGAACTCCTCAAACTGTTGGGCCAGGCTCCGGACCAACTGTAGGTATTTGATCATAGGTACCTCCCGAGCTTCGTACTCGCCATTGACCTGGCTTGCAACTAGCTGGGAGTCGGTGTGGATCCTGACTCGCTCGGCCCCCAACCGTCGGGCCATGCGGGCTCCCGAGATAAGGGCCTCGTACTCGGAAGCATTGTTGGACGCCAGAAAGTTGAACTTTAGGGCGTATTGCAACTCTATTCCTTCGGGGGACTTTAGGAGGATCCCTGCGCCGCTGCCGATCGAGTTGGACGATCCATCGACGAACAGCTCCCAGGTTGGCCCGGTTGCCGTCGGAGGCCTGTCCTCGACCGGAACGGTGCTTCGGCGATGAAGTCGGCGAGTGCTTATCCTTTGATAGCTGATCGCGGCCGGTACAAGATGTCGTAGGCCCCGAGCATGATGGCCCATTTGACGAGTCGCCCCGAGGCTTCGGGATGGGCTAGAATCTTCTTCAGTGGCTCTCCGGTTAGCACGGTGATGGGATGCCCCTGGAAGTAGGGTCGGAGGCGCTTTGCGGAGGTAACCAACGCTAGCACGAGTTTCTCGGTTGCGGGGTACCTCCGCTCGGCCTCGTTGAGCACCTTGCTGGTGTAGTAGACCGGCCTCCCGAGTCATTTCTGACTAGGACCGAGCTGACCGTTGATGGCGTCGCTGAGAGATAGAGCAACAAGACCGCGCCCGGGATGGGCTTGGAAAGCACCGGGGGCGAAGCCAGGAACTCTTTGAACTCGGCGAACGCTGTCTGGCATTCCCCATCCCATGCGAACGTAGCAGATGCTACCTTGGGCCCCCTCATCAGCTTGAAGAAGGGCAAGCATCGTTCGGCCGCACGGGACAGGAAACGACTGAGAGCAGCGACACGCCCCGTCAGACGCTGGACGTCTTTAATACACGCGGGCGGGCGCATGTCCAGGATGGCCTGGACCTTGTCGGGGTTGGCTTCGATCCCTCGCTGAGTGACCAGGAAACCCAGGAACTTCCCGGATCTTACTCCAAAAGCGCACTTGGCGGGGTTGAGCTTCATGCTGTACTTCAGGAGGGTGCTGAAAGTCTCGGCGAGGTCGGTGAAGTGGTCTTGGGCCCTCGGGGTCTTGACGAGCATGTCGTCGATGTAGGTCTCGACGTTCCGACCTAACTGTCCCTCGAACATATGGTTGACCAGTCGCTGGTATGTGGCTCCAGCATTCTTCAATCCGAAGGGCATCCGGGTGTAGCAGTACACGCTGTAGTCGGTGATGAAGGCGGTCCTCTCGACATCTTCAGGGCTCATTCAGATCTGATGATAACTTGAATAGGCATCCAGGAAACTGAGTATCTCGTTGCCCGAGGTTGAGTCAACCAGTTGGTCGATGCTCGGTAGCGGATAGCAGTCCTTGGGGGTGGCCTTATTCAGATCGGTGAAGTCTACGCACATTCGCCACTTGCCTGTAGTCTTCGGCACCAGGACGACGTTGGCTAGCCACGTTGGGTACAGGACCGGTCTGAAAAGACCAGTTTCTTGTCCCTTGGTGACCTGCGCCTTGATGATCGCCTATTTCTCGGGCGCATGCTTCCTTCTCCGCTGCTGTACGGGTCTCACAGTGGTATCGAGGTTGAGCTTGTGCGTCACAGTCTCCTCTGGTATACCAGGGAGTTGATCATCGGACCAAGCGAAGGCCCGAACATACTCAGAAAGAAACTCCTTGTATTGCTGTTGTTCCTCTGGTGGTAGGTCGGCGCCGATCCTTACTCCTAGGGCCGGGTCGTCGTTCAGGAATACCGTTAATAACTCGCCACCGGGCTCGGTGGTCACGGCTCTTCCTTCGACTCCCCTGGGGCCCTTATCCTTCCCGTCCGGCCTTGAGACTTCCACCGAGATGTTGTAGCACCTTCTAGCCGTGGCCTGGTTACCTCGGACTTCCCCCAACCCGTTTTTGGTGGGAAACTTCATTTTTTGGTGATAGGTAGATGGTACGGCCTTTATTCGGCGGAGAATTTTTCGGCTGAAAATGGCGTTGTACGCTATCATACCTTTAATCACTATGAAGTCCACTATGACAGTAACGGTTTTGGGTGGGGTGCCGATAGTGATCGGCAGGCTTAGGGCTCCCTCGGGGTAGGTGGCCAGGCCATTAAACCCGCAAAGGGGCTTTCGGATCGGGCGGAGCTTGGATGGGTCTTCCCCCATCTTGAGAAAACAGTCATAAGATAATACATCGGGGGCGCTCCCATTATCAACCAAAATCCTATCTACATTACAGTGATTTATCGTGGCCGAGATAACGAGGGCATCATCATGCGGGGTGCTCAGCCCTTCCAGGTCTTGGTCGGAGAAGACTATGACCTGGGGCTCCATCGGCGGGCCTCTGGGGGGCTCTAAGGCTCAGCTGGCTCGCTCGGCATGACGTTTCCTCCCTCGGCTGGTGTCGCCGCCCGATGCCGCTCCTCCGGAGATGACGTTGATGTGGACCCCTCGGGGGGCGTTGTCGATCTCCTCTGCGGCGTCTCGGTCTTCTTTGTGCCCGATCGTGAACCGGGCTAGATGCCCCAGACGGATGAGGCGCTCGATCTCGTCCTGGACCTGATGGCAATCTCCGGTGTGGTGCCCGTGGTCGCCGTGGAACAGGCAATGCTTGTCCCGCTTGCGGTTCTTCGACCTCATTGGCTCGGGCTGGCGGAGAAGTCCCGAGTCTTTGATGTCTTCATAGATCTCGTAGACTGGCGCGGTCAAGGGGGTGTACCGCTCGTACTTTCTCTTGCGCTCTCCTTCTCGATCGCGCTTCTTACTCGAGCCAGGGTTTGGCTCGGAGGTCCGCTTTTTGTCCCCCTCCCGACCCGAGCCGGTTGCGTCTCGGCAGGCGCTGAGTACTTCTTCGCACTCGGCATGGCACAGTGCCAGAGTTACTAGCTCGGCAAGGGTCGAGGGAGGGTGAAGGACATGCTCGCGGCGGAGATTCTCGTCCCGGGTGCCCCCGGTCAGTGCGGTTGTGGCTGAGGCCACATCCAGGCAGGGGATCCTGAGGGCTTCCGATTTAAATCGGTGGACGTAAGTCCGGAGCCTCTCCCCTTACGCTTGTTTGAGGGCCAGGCGCCCCGCTACTGACCTTGGGGGGGCGCTGCCGGTGAAACTCTCCTTGAAAATTTGCCCGAATTACCTGAAGTCTCGAATGGACCCAGGGGCGAGGGCCCGGAACCATGCCTGAGCACCTTGGATCAGGGTGGCAGCAAAGGCTCGACATTTGATGGGATCCGGCGTTCCATGAAGGGTCACCAGGGCGTCGAAGCTATCGTAGTGGTCGGCTAGGTCGCCCTGGCCGTCGTAGAGTTTGAAGGTTGGAACGGAGGCTCTGGGAGAGACCTCTGCCTTCAAGATGCACTCGGAGAAAGTGGATTTCTCCTCGTCCTCCGGGAGAGAGGTCTTCTGCAGGGCGCGCTCTTGCTCTGCGAACCGTCTCTCGAAATCTCACAGCCGGAGGGACAGCTCTGGCTGCAGTCGCACCGTGGGGCTGGTGGGGGCGTCTTGGCGATCTCCCGGGGCACTAGTGCCCGAGCGCGGCGGCCTCGCCCCCTGCTTCCCTCTCCTCGGCGTGGAGGAAGCCTCTTGCTCCGCAGGCGGAGCATGCGAGGGTCCTCCGACGTCGTTGCGAAGGAGCTGTCGGCCGCGGAGGGTGAAGCGGCCTCCGGCGGTGTGCTGCGTCGCACTCCTTCGAGGGGGACTTCCCGACGGGGCGCGGGACCTTGCGTCCCTGGCCGCCTGGGCTCTCATGAGCTCCACGAGGACGTCCATCTTTTCGTTGAGGGCCTGGAAGGCGTTGGCGCCACCGTCGAGGGGTGCCCCTGTCTCCGCCGAGGGGGGTGGTGGCCTGTTGGTGGGGATGCTGGCGTTGGAGGGGGGGCTCTGCGAGACCCTAGAGGGGGCGCCTCCCGCCGCCGCCACAGCCTTACCCGTCCCACCGGCGGATCTCCTCCCTGAGCTTTTTCTCACCATCTTGGCTCTTCGTGCGTTTCCCACAGACGGTGCCAGATGAAGAGGCGAGATCTCGCGCTGGATCCTGAGCGGGCTATGGATCACCAGAAGATGAATCTGCAAGAGAGGGAAACGTATCAGAGGGCCCAGGGGATCTCCCTGGGGGAAAACCCTCCGATGGCTAAGTCAGTAGAGCTATGGTGGAAGCAATAATAGGGGGAGGAGAGAGCTGATGCGCGAGAATCCTCTCCACCAGAGGGTGAAGCGAATCGTGCTCAGGAGCTTAGGGTGTGTGAATGCGTTGTTCATCTTACCTTCTTCCGGAGGGTATCCCTTGCTTAAATAGTGCGCCGCCTTCAGGAGTCCTGTAAGCTGAGGGGTTCCCGGTGGGAGTTACGTCTTTAACGGGGGCTTTCATGGCCTGATCGTGGGAACGTTATCCCCTTGGAGTCCGACGGCTCCCCTGACTCTCCCGCTGGTGGGGGACTCTGAACGGCTGCACATGTGGATAATCAACCAGCCTTACCGAGCCTCGGGGATGCTAGCTCATGTCCGAGCGATAGGCATGGCCCGGCGAGGGTGGGGTCAGATAGGTCGGCTGGAGCCTATCTCTCTCGGACGGGGAGAGGGCTTTAGGGCGGACCTTCCTTGGGACCTGACCGTTGTCTCGGGCCCTCCGAGCCTAGAAGGCCGCCGGGGAGAGTTAGTTCCTCGAGTTTTATTTATTGGGATTTTCTTCCCTAAGTGGGCCCGGTGGGCTATCACTCGGGTGGGCTCGCCTGGTTGGACCTTGTGGGTCTTGTTGGGCTGCCTTTGTGGTGGGCTGCGGAAATCCCCCTCTCCAGCGTCCATATATGATTTAAAGGTACATCAAATGGATGTCAAGACTGCATTCTTAAATGGGGAACTTAAAGAAGAAATCTATATGGATCAGTCTGAGGGATTTGTAGTTTCTGGCCAAGAGCACAAAGTGTGCAAGTTAACGAAGTCCCTGTATGGGTTAAAACAAGCCCCTAAGCAATGGCATCAGAAATTTGATGATGTTGTTATTTCCAATGGTTTTGCCATGTGTGAATCTGATAAATGTCTGTATGTTAAGTTGATGAATGATGCATGTGTTATTTTATGCTTATATGTTGATGACATTCAGATTCTTAGTAGTAGCATCATGTTCATAAATGAAACCAAACATTTCCTAAACAGTAAATTTGACATGAAGGATCTGGGAGAGGCGGAGGTGATTTTAGGACTTAGACTTCTAAAATCACGTGAGGGATATGCAATATCCCAGACTCATTATGTTGAGAAAGTATTGAGAAGGTTTGGATTTTATGATTCCAAACCTGTTAGTACTCCTATGGATCCAAGTGTCATTCTTAAGAAGAATAATGGTGATACTTTTGATCAACTTAGATATTCGCAGCTCATTGGTAGTTTGATGTATTTGTCTAACTGCAGTAGAACTGATATTTCCTTTGTTGTGAATAGACTTAGTAGATATACTCAGTGTCCTAACAAAACTCATTGGCATGCACTTGAGAGAGTATGTAAGTATTTGAAAGGTACCTTATCTCTTGCATTACATTATGAGAGATTTCCTGCTGTACTAGAGGGGTACAGTGATGCCAGTTGGGTGACAGGAAAGGCCCAAGGTAAGGGCACCACTGGTATTGTTTTCATGCTTGGTGGAGGGGCAATTGCTTGGAAATCCACCAAACAGACTTTATTAGCTCGATCCACTATGGAATCTGAGCTTATAGCCCTTGAGATGACTGGTAGAGAGACAGATTGGCTGAAGAATCTAGTTGTTGAGCTACCTCTGTTGAGTAAGCCTATTCCTGCAATCTCTATACATTGTGATAGCCAGGCAGCGATAGCCAAGGCTAAGAGTGAAAAAATAAATGATAAATTAGGTACTCATATAAGACTCAAGCTGAGGTTTGTAAGGGAGTACTGTGGACGCACTAAAATTTGCTTATTCAGGTAATTTATTCTATTGAGTGCGTGGGCGTGCCAGTCACCGAAGTGACAATTTATTCGGGCTCCGAAGAGCCCATGGTGCGCTCGATCTGACTTCGTCAGACGATTGTGTGGTTCGTGTCGGGACCAAAACCCGCCGTGCCATAAAGGTCACGATGTCATTTACATCCCCCATACGAGGGAACACCCTTGATTAATCACCGAGATTCAGGGCCTCATGGCCAAGAAATTAATTGCATGAAAGGTCTATTATGAGGTATTGAAATCCTCGCGCGCAGGCGGGAAGAAAACCATTTGGAATCATGTCGGTCATGCGCTGACCATTTAATGTTCGGACGAGTGTCCGTCTCGGGAAGTGTGCGATCATCATGGGAAGACCGGAGCATATGTATGCCAGGATATGGCAATTTATTGTTCAGAAGAACGGGAAAAACATTCGGCTAAACCTCGGTTAGAGCGGCCGGAAATCGGTAAATCTGTTGGCCCGGTGCAAGAGCAAGTTGCGACCATACTGCGGTGGGCCCCCCGCGGTCGAAACAAGACTTGCATGAGCGGCATTAGTATTTCTGGTGCTAAAGGGCAATGAGGGAATATCCCTTGAATCGGTTGAAAAGCCCTGTGTCCGGAGAAGCGGGCGTTCGAAACATGTCGGTCATTCGGGAGACCATTTAATATTCGGACGAGAGTCCGGCTTAAGAATATTGCAATCATCGCAGGAGGACCTGGAACATATGCATGCCGGGATACGACAAGTTTATTATTCCGAGACACTGAAAACATTCGGTTGAATCTCGGTTATTGTAGTTGGAAACCAGCGAATCTATTGGCCCGGTACGAGATCGAGTCAGGACCATATTGGGGGCGCCTCCCGTGGTCCGAACGGGGCTTGCGCGGGCATCCTTAATATTTCCGGTGTCGGAGGGCAACAGGGGAGAGTCCCGGGACTAGACTCCAGAACTGAGAACGTGTTCGAAAGGAGCGGGCTGTAGACCGAGGATATGAGCCAGACGATGACCATGATCGGGACAGGCCCGAGGTCTGAGTGTGGCCCACAGAGGTCTTATTGATATTCCCATGGAAGGAGTCCGGGGGTGGCGAGAGCCGTCTCGTTCTAATTCGGAATCCGTCGGTCACTTGCCGACCTTTAAATGTTTGGGCAAGGGCCCATATTGAAAGTGCGACGCGGGCGGGAACAACCCCGTACAAATGTATGCCGAGTTTACGGTAATTTCGATAAAAGGGCGGGAACGAATCCCGATAGGAATGGGTCGGAATTGATGAGCTATTGGCCCGGAGCAATGCCGGCTCACAACCATATCAGGGTAGGAGCCACCGGCTATGCAGGTCGCTCACGGGCCTTTTCATGTTCGGACGTAGGTCCGTAATAAAAACGCGGCGGGAACCGAGGTGAATCCGTTCAAATGTCTGCCGAACGTGCGGCAATTTTAGTAGCGGCTCGGAAGGGATCCGGCCGGAGAAATGAGTCCGGTTTAATCGGAATGTCAGCCCGAGACGAGGTCAGGCCATGGCCATTTCGGGATAATTCCCTAAACTCAGGCCCAAGTCGCAAGGGCGGTATTGTTGTTCCATCGGCACCGAGTCACGGGAGAGACGGGACTGCGAAGCGGATCCCATTGTTTTATTATTATTTAAGAAATGTTATCATTATCATTTGTTAATTTATATATATATATATCTTTGAGTGAATTCTTTATTACTATTTATTCATTTTTCTTGTGATTTATTCATTTATTATTGTTATTATTAGGTTTGTTATTATTTTTGTTCGTTTTATTATCATTCATTTGCTTGTCATTTTTTGTTAAGTTTGTTATTATTATTTATTTATTTTGGTTATCACTTATTTGTCCATTTATCATTATTATTATTTCTTTTAAACTTATTGTTATCATTGCTCATTCCTTTATCATTCTTATTTATTTATTCACCTTATTGAATTTATTATCATTTATTACTGCTACTTGCCATTATTGTTTGCTATTATTTCTCTATTTTCTTTTAAATTTGCTGTTATTATCATTATTTGAGCTTTATGTCACTATTTATTTATTTACTATGTTTTATTTTAGCTTATTATCTCTATTAATACCATTATTTTGGGTGTACCGCTGGGTCAAGGGGTGTACCGCTGGGGGGGCCAGGAGAGTGTACCGCTGAGGGCACCAGGGAGTGTGTCGCTGAGGGCCAAAAGGGCTGTACCGCTGAGGGTCAAGGGGTGTACCGCTGGAGGCGTCAGGGGTTGTACCGCTGAGGGTTGGAGTAGGTGTGCCGGTGAAGAAGGAACGGGCTAGAGGGGTGTACCGCTGAGGGTTGGTAGGGAGTGTGCCGTTGGGGGGCTTAGCCAAGGCGCGCCGTTGAAGGTCTGATTGGAGAGTGTGCCGGTGAAGGCCAAGGGAGTGTGCCGCTGAGGGGTTACAAGGGTGTACCGCTGAAGGGCTAGGGAGTGAATACCGATGAGGGTCCACTCTCCCTCTAGTTCTTTTAAGGCTTTTAATTTCTTCTTTTCTTTGATTTTATTAAGTTTGAATGGGTTTCTTCTCTCTTTCTCTTGATTATCTTCCATTCTTTCTCCCATGAGGACGGGCGTTCAAGTTGTTTAGTTGTTATTAGGTTTGGCTCTCTTTGAATTAATTATGTTTCCTTGCCTCGGTTAAAGCATTTTACCGTTGTTCTTTTCATTTGTTTGTTGTTTTCTTTTAGTCTTTTATTATCGTTTCTAACAAAAATTCGGCAGCATCTCCCCTTGACCCGAGCGTAAGGGAGATACAGGGAGCGCGCCCACAAGGAGTGGCGGAACCCGACAACTGGAGGTGGGCGCCCGAGAGCGGCAACACCTTTAATAAAACTCGGAAAACTCGGAGGGAACGGCGAGTGGAAGCCTACTCTAGGACTGACTGAGGGGGGAATGCATCGGGTAAGAAGGAAGGGCAGGTGTGCCGGGCAAGGACGGCACGAGAGGGCATGCCGGCGAAGGAGATGGAAAGTGTGCCGCTGAGGGCCAAATGGAGTGTGCCGCTGAGGGCGGCTGAAGGTGTGCCACTGAGGGCCAAAGGGCGTGCCGCTGAGGGTAGCTGAAGGCATGCCGCTGAGGGCCAAGGAGTGTGCCGCCGAGGGCAGCCAAAGGTGTGCCGCTGAGGGCCAAGGAGTGTGCCGCTGAGGGCAGCCAAAGGTGTGCCGCTGAGGGCCAAGGAGTGTGCCGCTGAGGGCAGTTGAGGGCGTGCCGTCGAGGGCTAATAGAAGCGTGCCGGCGAAGGCCGCTGATGGTGTATCAGCGAGGGGCTTAGCCAGTACGCACGGCTAGAAGCTAGGGAGGCTGGGCAAAGGAATGAGGACTGAGGGTTAGCCAGGTGGACTGGGGATTGAAGAAAGGGGGAAGGCCAAGGAGGAAAGATCATCACCGGAGGCCAAACCGACGGGGAAGACGAGGAGGAGGAAGAACACGATCAATCGCATACAAAGCACCCAAACGGACGGAGACAACGGAAGATCCCAAAAGGGGGTTTTTTATTCAAAAGGGAAAAGGGCCACAAACGGTCACATACATTGCAAAGGGAAAGGGATAAGAGAAAAGAGAAAGAGAATATAGCGTGGGGGAGGGGGAACGGAATACAACGGGGAAGAGGGACGGAGCGTGAGCTCCTCCCCCTCCTTCTCTTCTTCTCTTATTTTCTCTCAGCCGGTGGTGGTCAGAGCAGCAGGCTCCTCTTCTTCTCTTTTTCTTCTTCTCTTTCTCTTTGCACGGACGACGGCAGACGGAGCGGCCGGGAGGAGGCGGAGCCTCCCCCCCTCCTTTTCCCTCTTCTCTTTTTTCTTCTTCTTCTTCTTCTTCTCTTTTCTGGCAGCTCCGTCGTGGCTCCCTCCACTGGCCTACTTTTGTTCACAGCGAAGGAGAGGGGTTTTTATACCCCATACGGCGGAGCGTCCGAAGGCGGGAAGCGTCCGAGGGGCATTCAATGGGAGTTGACTCCCTTGCCCTGGGTGGCAGGAGTAGGCAGCGTGGCCCTCTCCCTGAACGACACCTCAGCAAGTCCACTGCGCGCCAAGAATCCATAGGGCATGGACGTAAGATTTGATCCGCCGGAGCGTGACGCTGGGAGCCAGCAGGCTGCACCGCTGGAATGCTGTGAGAGCGTGCCGCTGAAAGGGTTGGCCAGTGTACCGCTAGAAGGGCCAAAGGCCGTGCCGCTAGGGGCACCTTGGGGGTGTGCCGCTGGTGGGCACAACGGGCGTGCCGCTGGAGGCACCTGGGGAGTGTGCCGTGGAAGGCAGCAAGGAGTGTGCCGCTGGGGCTTGCTTGGGGGCGTGCCGCTGCGCGCCTGGGGGTGTGCCGCTGAACGGGCTGCCGGGGCGTGCCGCTAGAGAGCAGCCAGGGCGTGCCGTTGAACGGGCTTGAGGGCGTACCGCTGAGGCCCCAGATGGGCGTGCCGTTGAACGGCGAGAAGAGTGTGCCGCTGAGGGGCAGAAGGGTGAGCTGCTGGGCGACCTGGGGGGCGTGCCGCTGGGGCTTGCCAGGGGGTGTGCCACTGGAGGCGCCCTGGGGGTGTATTTCTGAGCCCGTTCTGAGCCCATTGTGGGCACGGGTTGTGGCCCATTTAATTTTTTTCGAGGCCCATGGATTGTGGGGCTCTTGGGGGTTGATTTCTCTTCACTGTCGTGACTCCGGAGACGGCTTCACGACAGTGTGCATATTTGGGGAGTCCAGATGACCAGTCTCTTCGGGGCTTCTTCACTCGGTGCCGCTGTTGATGCTGGGCCGAGCATGATATCTATGCGTGTAATTTTTGGTGTCCACAAATGCCCCCCACCCACGGGTAGCGCAGGCGAAGGATGAGCCGGGCGGTGCCCGTGGGTGTATTCGTCTCTTTTCTCTTCTTCGATGTCGACGGGGTGTTGTATGCTGGCATAGCGTGCTGGTCTCTTTGTCTCTTCATCATCAGTGCTGACAGTGCGCCAGGAGCTGCCGTAGCATGTTGGTTTCTTCTTCTCTCTCCATTGACACCGACAAGGCGTCGGGAGCTGCCATGGTTTGTTTATCTTTTCTTCTCTTTGTCTATGTCGACAGGGTGCCGGGCGCTGATACGGTATGTTTGTCTCTTTTTCTCTTCGTCAGTGCCGATAGGATGCCGGGAGTTGACATGGTTTGTTATCTCTTGGTCTCTTCATCAGTCCAGACAGAGTGCCGGGCGCTGACATGGTTTGTTGGTCTCTTTGTCTCTTCGCCAGTGCCGATGGGGTCTCGGGAACTGACCTGGTCTCTTGGTCTCTTTATCTCTTCGTCAGTGCCGACAGGGTGTCGGGAACTGACTTGGTCTCTTTGTCTCTTTGTCAGTACCGACAGGGTGTCGGGAACTGACTTGGTCTCCTCTTCTCTTTGTCAGTGCCGACGGGACGTCAGGAGCTGACATGGTTTGTTTGTCTTTTATTCTCTTCGTCAGTGTTTGTGTGTTGGTCTTTTGTTCTCTTCGCCAGCGTCGACGGGGTGTCGGGAGCTGACCTGGTTTGTTGATCTCTTTGTCTCTTCATCAGTGTTGGCGGGGCGCCAGGCGCTGAAATAGTATGTTGGTCTCTTCATCAGTGCCGACGGGGCGCCGGGAACTGAAACAGTATGTTGGTCTCTTTGTCTCTTCGTCAGCGCCGACAGGGTGTCGGGAGCTGACTTGGTTTATTGTCTCTTAGTCTCTTCGTCAGTGCCGACAGGGTGTCGGGAGCTGACTTGGTTTGTTGTCTCTTGGTCTCTTCGTCAGTGCCGACAAGGTGTCGGGAGCTGACCTGGTTTGTTGTCTCTTGGTCTCTTCGTCAGCGCCGACTGGGTGTCGGGAGCTGACCTGGTTTGCTGTCTCTTGGTCTCTTCGTCAGTACCGACAGGGCGTCGGGAGCTGACTTGGTTTGTTGTCTCTTTGTCTCTTCGTCAGTGCCGATGGGGTGTCGGAAACTGACATGCTTTGTTGGTCTCTTTGTCTCTTCGTCAGTGTCGATAGGGCGTCGGGAGCTGACCTGATTTGTTGGTCTCTTTGTCTCTTTGTCTCTTCTTCTCTCTTTTCTCTTCTTCTCTTCTTCTTCTCCTCTTCCCTTTTTGCTATCTTTCTTTCTTTCTTTTTCTCTTCTCTCTTTTTGTTGTGTGTTTTCTTTTTTCTTTCCTTCTTCTTCTCTTCTTCCATTCTCTTTTTTTTTCCTTTTTTTGAAGAACTCCAGGTGGTTGTTGGCGTGGATGCCAATAATATAAGAGCTGTCGGCACAGCGGCCGATAATTGGAAGCTATTGACTTGGGGGCCAATAATTGAAAAGCTGTCGACCGGCCGATGATTAAAAGCTGTCGCTCAAGGCCGATGATTGAAAGCTGTCGGCATGGGAGCCATAATTGGAAGCTGTCGACCGAAGGCCGATGATTGAAAGCTGTTGGCATGGGAGCCAATAATTGGAAAGCTGTCGACCCGAAGGCCGATGATTGAAAGCTGTCGGCTCAGGGGCCGATGATTGAAAAGCTGTCGGCTCAGGGGCCGATGATTGAAAAGCTGTTGGCCCGGGAGCCAATAATTGGAAAGCTGTTGGCTCAGGGGCCGATGAGGGAGGCCAGAATAGACATGGCTGGAAGCGGGCTGCGGGAGCCGAAGTTGGGAGATTAGCGAGCCGCGAGGGAAAGAGGTAGGCCATGGGGGCTAAGGTTGAGCTCTACGAGTCGTAGCTGGGAACGTAGGCTTCGATGGCCGAAATTGAGTTTATTGCATACGCACATTCTTGTTATTTTATTGTTATTATACTTTTTTTGTATTATTTTTATGTTGTTTTGTTTTTTTTTTTTTTTATCATTTTTTTAAAGCATGCAAGCATTCATTAGCAGGCATAACATAAATATAAGTAAGGCGGCTCCCTCTATAGGTGATAGGATAGGGACGTCGCCCGTAATGCATAGATGCGGTGCGGGCCGCGAGGCACAATCGAGGGGTGGTTGACCCGTCAAGAGGATATCGCACGTCTTACATGCATAGCCTTAATTCACGCATTTCACCCGAGGCAACTCTCTGTGGCGTGGCAGTGCAAATGTGTGAACAAAGAGCCCCAACCACAGGGATATGCAGGTTTTCCTGGTGACACTCGAGGATCACTCTAGCGCCTACACATATGTTTCAGGCTTTCGACTTTCAGTAGCTTCACACAGCCCCCATCTGTTTATTTTGGTAGCGGATTTCACCGTTCAGCGCGAGTCTCCTCATGTGTCTCAATGGGGATTCCCGGATACTAGGATTCATCCTCATTATAATTCTATTACGGATTCCACCATTTGACGCGAGTCTCCTCATGTGTCTCAATGGGGATTCCCGGCTAATACGTTTCATCCTTATTATAATTCGCTTCACCATTTCGCGCGAGTCTCCTCATGTGTCTCAATGGGGATTCCCGGCTACTCGGATTCACGTGTCTCTCTCTTTTCTTTTCTTTTTTCTCTTTTTTTCTCTTTTTTTTTTACAGTGGGGGAGGCAGCTTTTTCCTCACGATTACCTTTCACGCGAGTGTAGGAATTCAAGCATCCGTAGAGTGCTAAGAAGAAATTCGGGCAATCCCTATGGTTGAAAGCTATTGAACACATTAAGTGCTAAGTGTGGGAGCGTTGCCTCAGGTTTATTTTGTGAGTTGGGCTTAGCGATTCAGCCATGACTCTTCCCCTTGACGTGTGCACCCACCATAATTGGGTTCCCTTCGAGCGTGTGCTGTGACGCGTCTGCATCCGGAATCGGGGCGACATTATTATTTAGCAAGGAAACACGGTCCTAGAAAATTTCAAGGAGGTGTATTATTCTATATTAAGCAAGCATGCAAACAGGGCAATCAAGCATTCTCTTCTTTTGTTTCTGTTTTCTTTTTTTGTGTATGTTTGTTTTATTATTTTTTTGTTTGGGTGTTGTTTTTTGTTTTTGTTTGTTTTTGTTTGTTTGTTTTTTTTTATAAGAAAATATTGTTGTCACGTATAAGTGTAGTGGTAGTAAAGGTATTAGGGAGGCAGACCGCAAAAGGGCTGAGAGGATATTAGGGGAGCGGGCTGCAAGAGCCGAAGTTATGGGATGCGGGCCGCGAAGGCCGAATCCTGGGAAGCAGGCTACGAGAGCCAGACTTGGGAAGCAGGCCACGAAGGCCAAATGTAAGCAGGTTGTGAAAGCCGAGGGGAAGTAGGCTGCGAGAGCCAAAGTTGGGAAGCAGGTCACGAGGGTCGAATTTTGGGAAGCAGGTTACAAAAGCCAGGATCTGGGAAGCAGGCTATAAAAGCCGAAGGGAAGCAGGCTGCGGGAGCCGAAATTATGGGAAGCGGGCCACGAAGGCCGAATTCTGAGAAGCAGGTCGTGAAAGCCGAATCTTGGGGAGCAGGCTGCAAGAGCCAAGGGTAAGCAGGTTGCAAGAGCCAAAGTTTGGAGGCAGGCTATAAAAGCCAAGGGGAAGCAGACTGCGAGAGCCAAAGTTGGGAAGCAGGCCACGAGGGCCAAAGATAAGCAGGCTGCAAGAGCCAAAGTTGGGAAGCAGGCTATAAAAGCCGAAGGGAAGCAGGCTGCAGGAGCCGAAATTATGGGAAGCGGGCCACGAAGGCCGAATTCTGAGAAGCAGGCCTTGAAGGCCGAATCTTGGGGAGCAGGCTGCAAGAGCCAAGGATAATGAAAAGTAAGCTAAAAAGCCAAGGGATATTGGCGAGCGGGCCACAAGGGCCAAAGGTTGGGGGAGCAGGCTACGAGAGCCAACATTGGGAAGCAGGCCACAAAGGCCAAAGGGAAGCAAGCTGCTAGAGCCAGAGATAAGCAGGCCACGAGGGCCGAATTTTGGGAAGCAGGCTACATGAGCCAGGATCTGGGAGGCCTTTGTCGATTTAACGCCCCGTCGGCGGAAGGTCTAGTCGGTTTAACGCCCCGTCGGCGGAAGGTCTAGTCGGTTTAACGCCTCGTCGGTGGAAAATCTAGTCGATTTCTGTTTGTTGGGTGGCTGAAGGTCGGAGGTAAAAGTTCATCTTGTGACTCTTCTTTTCTTCCTCTTTTGTGAGGAGAGGCGGGTGCAAAGACCATGTTTGCCTCGTGATCATTTCCTTCTTTTCTTCTCTTCTTTTTTTGTGTGAAGAGGCGGGTTCAAGGACCGTGTTCACCCCGTGACTGTTCTTTCTCTTCTTCTCTTCTTCTTTTATGGGGAGGCAGGTGCAGAGACCATGTTCACCTCGTGATCATTTCTTTCTTTTCTTCTCTTCTTCTTTTGTGTAGAGAGGCGGGTGCGAAGACCGCATCTGCCTCGTGACTCTTCTTCTATTCTTCTTTTATGGAGAGGCAGGTGCAAGGACCATGTTCGCCTCATGTCTCTTTTTTTCTTCTATTCTTCTTTTGTAGAGAGGCAGGTGCAGGGACCATGTTTGCCTCATGATAGCTCTTTTTCTTCTTCTCTTCTTCTTTTGTAGAGGGGCAGGTGCAGAGACCATGTTCGCCCCATGATTGCTCTTCTTCTTCTTCTCTTCTTCTTTTGTAGAGGCAAGTGCAAGGACCATGTTTGCCTCGTGATCATTTCTTTCTTCTCTTCTCTTCTTCTTTTGTGTAGAGAGGCGGGTGCAAAGACCGCGTCTGCCTCAAAATTGCTCTGTTTCTTCTTCTCTTCTTCTTTTATGGAGAGGCAGATGCAAAGACCATGTTCGCCTCATGACCATTCTTTTTTTCTTTTTCTCTTCTTTTATGGAGAGGTAGGTGCAAGGACCATGTTTGCCTCGTGATCATTTCTTTCTTTTCTTCTCTTCTTCTTTTGTGTAGAGAGGCGGGTGCGAAGACCGCATCTGCCTCGTGACTCTTCTTTTGGTTCTGCTCTTCTTCTTTTGTGTGAAGAGGCGGGTCCAGGGACCACGACTGCCTCATGTGTCTTTTCTTCCTCTTCTTCTCTTCTTTTATGTGATGAGGCGGGCTCGAAGACCACGTCTGCTTCGTGACTTCCTTTTTTCTTCTTCTTTTCTTTTATCGGATGAGGCGGGCTCGAAGACCACGTCTGCCTCGTGTGCCCCTTTTTTTCTTTCTTTTCTGCCTTCTTTTCTCATTAACGCTTCCATGCTGGAGTGTATTTCTCTTAATATGCCCCCAGGTTGGGGTGTAGCTTCATTTGGTATGCATCCCCCCTGAGGGGTGTGCTTTGCCTCTTTGCTTATCTGCCCCCAGGCAGGGTGTATTTTTTTGGATTCTATGTCCCCAGACCAGGGTGTGTTTTTTTTAATGCCCTCGAGGCGGGGTGTAGCTCTCTTCAAATGCCCCCATGGTGGGGTATACTCTTCACGGCTTCTATGCCCCTAGGTGGGGTATGTTTCTTCTTCATATGCCCCTAAGCCAGGGTGGACTTCTCTTCGTATGCCCCTGAGCCGGGGCGTGTTCTTTATAGCTTCTAGGCCCTCGAGGCGAGGTATGCTTCTTCTTCATATGCCCCTGGTAAGGGGTGTAGCTCTCTTCAAATGCCCCCCTAAGCCGGGGTATACTCTTTACGGCTTCTATGCCCCCAGGCGGGGTATGTTTCTTCTTCATATGCCCCTGGTACGGGGCGTGTCTTTTGTTTCTTATACTCCCCATAGCGGGGGCGAATTTTGCTCTCTTTCTACCCCTGAAGGCGGAGGAGTGCTTCTCTTCATATGTCCCCGGCACGGGGGTGTATCTCTTGCTTATTATGCCCCCCCTGAGGTCGGGGTGCATCTCTTTACGGCTTTTGTGCCCCCAGGCAGGGTATGTTGTTTCTTCAAATGCCGCTTGGGCGGAGTATATCTTTCTTCTTATGCTCCCAGATCGAGATGCATGTCTCTTCGTTTCTGCGCCTCGGGTCAGGGTAGATGCTTTTGTTTCTTATACGCCAAGGACGGAGTGTAATTTTTTTGTGCCCCCTGAGCGGGATGGACGCTCTGCATGTGTCCCCGGGTCGGGGTGCAGCTTTGTCTCCCATGGAGGGGGTGTGTTGTTTCTTCAAAAGCCCCCAGGCCAGGGTGTATTCTTCTCTTTCTTATACTCCCGAGGCGTGAGGGGTTCTCTTCATGTGCCCCCGTGGCGGGATGTGCTTCTTTCTTCAAGTGTCTCCAGGCCGGGGTGAATTCTTTTCTTCTTCCCAGACACACCGGGGGGATGTTTGCTTCTTGTGCTCCCAAGGTGGGGTGTATGGTTGCTTTTGATGCCCCCAAGGTGGGGTGCATTGCTGCTTCTGATGCCCCAGAGCGAGGTATCCCTTTTTTTTTATATATGCCCCCGGCATCGGGTGTATTCCGCTTCTAGTGCCCCCAGAGTGGAGTGTATTGCCGCTTTTGATGCGGGGTGTAGTTCTTGCTATTTATGCACCCGAGGCGGGGTGAATTCTTCTTCTTTGTTTACGTGCCCCCATATCGGGGTGTGTTCCTTTCTTCATATGCTCCCCTAAGCCGGGGAATGTTGTTTGTTCTGCTTCAGATGCCCCCGGGGGGGGGATATATGTTGCTTCACGGACCCCGGGGCCGGGATGTATTCCTTCTTCAAATGCCCCGAAGTCGGGGTGTATTCTTCTCTCCTTACGCTCCCAAGACGGGATGTAGCTTCTTCAAATGCCCCTGAGCCGGGGCGTATTCTTTATGACTTTTATGCCCCTAGGCGGGGTATGTTTCTTTTTCAATTCTCCCTAGGACAGGGTGTACTTTTCTCTTTCTTATGCTCCCGAAGCGGGATGTAGCTTCTTCAAATGCCCCTAAGCCGGGGCGTGTTCTTTATAGCTTCTAGGCCCTCAAGGCGAGGTATACTTCTTCTTCAAATACCCCCAAGACGGGGGTGTGATTCTCCCGCTTCCTCTGCCCCAGGTGGGGTATACTTCTCTTTGTATTCCCCTAAGCCAGGGTGTATTCATTTCACTTCATATGCCCCCAGGGTGGGATGCGCCTTCTGCTTCTCATGACCCCGGGATGGAGTGTATTCTCTTCATGTGCCCCCGGCACGAGGGTGTATCTTTGCTTTTTATGCCCCCGAGGGGGATTCTTCTTCTTTTGCTCCGATACGTTGGGGAAGGTTTGCTTCTTGTGCCCCGAAAGTGGGATGTGTTCTTGATGGCTCCTGTGCCCTCGTTGGTGGGGTGTATTTTCTTCTTCAAATTCCCCTAAGGCGGGGTGTATTCTTTGTCGCTTCATGTACCCCCGAGTAGGGGTGAATTCTTTTCTTCTTACGCCCCCATGGCGGGGTATGTCTTTTGCTTCATGTGCCCCCATATCGGGGTGTATTTCTCTTCTTCAAATGCTCCTAAGCTGGGGTGCAACTCTATTTCTTCTTATGTCCCCAGGTCAGGGCGGATTCTTCTTCAAATGCCCCGAAACCGGGGTGCAGCCTTTACTTTGTGCCCCTCAGTCGGGGCGGATTCTCTTCATGTGCCCCTGGGAATGGGGTGTATCTCTTTTTTTTGCCTCTTATGCTCCCGTAGCAGGGTATATATCTTCTTCTTATCCCCCATGGCGGGGTATATGCATGCTCTCTTCGGGAGTGGTGGCCGTGCTTGGCCTCATTGCTATAAAGCATTCCCCACAGCGGGCAGCCATTCACCAAGCTACGATTGTGGCTCGCTGGGTCTTTTAACAGCCACTCGAGGGGCCGTCTTGTGCCGGATGGAGGCAGCAGGAAGGAGGAACGAGCGGGGTCATTACACCACGGACTCGGAGCCTCCTAGAGTCGGGCGGGATGCCGGGTTTCTTCTTGCTCTTTTTGGTTGGCGATGCTGGCCGACTTTTCTTTTTTCTTCTTTTCTTCTTTCTTTCTTTCTTCTCTTTTTTTCTTTTTTTTTCTTTTTTTTGTCCCTTCTCCTCTTCTCTTCTTTTTTGTATGATTGACCAGGGTGGAGGTGCAGGAGAGCGCTCACCCCCTCAGGGAGGGGATGAGTGGTTCGCTCCACCGCATAAACCCCACAATGGTAATCTTTATTCAGCACGGGTCTCGGCGGACGTGGCCATACAACCCTTTCTCGCCGGCTCTTTCTCTTCCTTTTTTTTGCTTCTTTCTTTTCTCTTTTTTTTTCTTCTTTTCTTCTTTTCTCCTTTTCTTCTTTTCTTCTCTTTCTTCTTGAGGGAAACGGGGGGGGCTTGATTTCCCCTCCCTTCTCTTCTCTTTCTCTTCCTTTTTTATCACAGCCCCCCCATGATTCCTGGAAGCTGTAGGTGCCTCGGAGTAGCATCGTCGAGGCGACAAAGATAATTTCACATAGTCCGGCTTTTCTCCCCATAGGGCAGGCGAAGACAGCACCTGCAATTCATCAAAGCAGGCAAATATCGTTTATTAGGGGGCCATGAGGCCCTGAATCCCGGCGAAGAGATGAAGGGTGGTTTGGTCCCATCGGGCGTGCCAGAATTGTGGACGCACTAAAATTTGCTTATTCAGGTAATTTCTTCTATTGAGTGCGTGGGCGTGCCAGTCACCGAAGTGACAATTTATTCGGGCTCCGAAGAGCCCATGGTGCGCTCGATCTGACTTCGTCAGACGATTGTGTGGTTCGTGTCGGGACCAAAACCCGCCGCGCCATAAAGGTCACGACGTCATTTACATCCCCCATACGAGGGAACACCCTTGATTAATCGCCGAGATTCAGGGCCTCATGGCCAAGAAATTAATTGCATGAAAGGTCTATTATGAGGTATTGAAATCCTCGCGCGCAAGCGGGAAGAAAACCATTTGGAATCATGTCGGTCATGCGCTGACCATTTAATGTTCGGACGAGTGTCCGTCTCGGGAAGTGTGCGATCGTCATGGGAAGACCGGAGCATATGTATGCCAGGATATGGCAATTTATTGTTCAGAAGAACGGGAAAAACATTCGGCTAAACCTCGGTTAGAGCGGTCGGAAACCGGTAAATCTGTTGGCCCGGTGCAAGAGCAAGCTGCGACCATACTGCGGTGGGCCCCCCGCGGTCGAAACAAGACTTGCATGAGCGGCATTAGTATTTTCGGTGCTAAGGGGCAACGAGGGAATATCCCTTGAATCGGCTGAAAAGCCCTGTGTCCGGAGAAGCGGGCGTTCGAAACATGTCGGTCATTCGGGAGACCATTTAATATTCGGACGAGAGTCCGGCTTAAGAATATTGTAATCATCACAGGAGGACCTGGAACATATGCATGCCGTGATACGGCAAGTTTATTATTCCGAGACACTGAAAACATTTGGTTGAATCTCGGTTATTGTAGTTGGAAACCAGCGAATCTATTGGCCCGGTACGAGATCGAGTCAGGACCATATTGGGGGAGCCTCCCGTGGTCCGAACGGGGCTTGCGCGGGCATCATTAATATTTCCGGTGTCGGAGGGCAACAGGGGAGAGTCCCGGGACTAGACTCCAGAACCGAGAACGTGTTCGAAAGGAGCGGGCTGTAGACCGAGGATATGAGCCAGACGATGACCATGATCGGGACAGGCCCGAGGTCTGAGTGTGGCCCACAGAGGTCTTATTGATATTCCCATGGAAGGAGTCCGGGGGTGGCGAGAGCCGTCTCGTTCTAATTCGGATTCCGTCGGTCACTTGCCGACCTTTTCATGTTTGGGCAAGGGCCCATATTGAAAGTGCGACGCGGGCGGGAACAACCCCGTACAAATGTATGCCGAGTTTACGGCAATTTCGATGAAAGGGCGGGAACGAATCCCGATAGGAATGGGTCGGAATTGATGAGCTATTGGCCCGGAGCAATGCCGGCTCACAACCATATCAGGGTAGGAGCCACCGGCTATGCAGGTCGCTCACGGGCCTTTTCATGTTCGGACGTAGGTCCGTAATAAGAACGCGGCGGGAACCGAGGTGAATCCGTTCAAATGTCTGCCGAACGTGCGGTAATTTTAGTAGCGGCTCGGAAGGGATCCGGCCGGAGAAATGAGTCCGGTTTAATCGGAATGTCAGCCCGAGGCGAGGTCAGGCCATGGCCATTTCGGGATAATTCCCTAAACTCAGGCCCAACTCGCAAGGGCGGTATTGTTGTTCCTTCGGCACCGAGTCACGGGAGAGACGGGGCTGCGAAGCGGATCCCATTATTTTATTATTATTTAAGAAATGTTATCATTATCATTTGTTAATTTATATATATATCTTTGAGTGAATTCTTTATTACTATTTATTCATTTTTCTTGTGATTTATTCATTTATTATTGTTATTATTAGGTTTGTTATTATTTTTGTTCGTTTTATTATCATTCATTTGCTTGTCATTTTTTGTTAAGTTTGTTATTATTATTTATTTATTTTGGTTATCACTTATTTGTCCATTTATCATTATTATTATTTCTTTTAAGCCTATTGTTATCATTGCTCATTCCTTTATCATTCTTATTTATTTATTCGCCTTATTGAATTTATTATCATTTATTACTGCTACTTGCCATTATTGTTTGCTATTATTTCTCTATTTTCTTTTGAATTTACTGTTATTATCATTATTTGAGCTTTATGTCACTATTTATTTATTTACTATGTTTTATTTTATCTTATTATCTCTATTAATACCATTATTTTGGGTGTACCGGTGGGTCAAGGGGTGTACCGCTGGGGGGGCCAGGAGAGTGTACCGCTGAGGGCACCAGGGAGTGTGCCGCTGAGGGCCAAAAGGGCAATACCGCTGAGGGTCAAGGGGTGTACCGCTGGAGGCGTCAGGGGTTGTACCGCAGAGGGTTGGAGTAGGTGTGCCGCTGAAGAAGGAACGGGCTAGAGGGGTGTACCGCTGAGGGTTGGTAGGGAGTGTGCCGTTGGGGGGCTTAGCCAAGGCGCGCCGTTGAAGGTCTGATTGGAGAGTGTGCCGGTGAAGGCCAAGGGAGTGTGCCGCTGAGGGGTTACAAGGGTGTACCGCTGAAGGGCTAGGGAGTGAATACCGATGAGGGTCCACTCTCCCTCTAGTTCTTTTAAGGCTTTTAATTTCTTCTTTTCTTTGATTTTATTAAGTTTGAATGGGTTTCTTCTCTCTTTCTCTTGATTATCTTCCATTCTTTCTCCCATGAGGACGGGCGTTCAAGTTGTTTAGTTGTTATTAGGTTTGGCTCTCTTTGAATTAATTACGTTTCCTTGCCTCGGTTAAAGCATTTTACCGTTGTTCTTTTCATTTGTTTGTTGCTTTCTTTTAGTCTTTTATTATCGTTTCTAACAAAAATTCGGCAGCATCTCCCCTTGACCCGAGCGTAAGGGAGTTACAGGGAGCACGCCCACAAGGAGTGGCGGAACCCGATAACTGGAGGTGGGCGCCCGAGAGCGGCAACACCTTTAATAAAACTCGGAAAACTCGGAGGGAACGGCGAGTGGAAGCCTACTCTAGGACTGACTGAGGGGGGAATGCATCGGGCAAGAAGGAAGGGCAGGTGTGCCGGGCAAGGACGGCACGAGAGGGCATGCCGGCGAAGGAGATGGAAAGTGTGCCGCTGAGGGCCAAATGGAGTGTGCCACTGAGGGCGGCTGAAGGTGTGCCGCTGAGGGCCAAAGGGCGTGCCGCTGAGGGCAGCTGAAGGCGTGCCGCTGAGGGCCAAGGAGTGTGCCGCTGAGGGCAGCCAAAGGTGTGCCGCTGAGGGCCAAGGAGTGTGCCGCTGAGGGCAGTTGAGGGCGTGCCGTCGAGGGCTAATAGAAGCGTGCCAACGAAGGCCGCTGATGGTGTATCAGCGAGGGGCTTAGCCAGGACGCACGGCTAGAAGCTAGGGAGGCTGGGCAAGGGAATGAGGACTGAGGGTTAGCCAGGTGGACTGGGGATTGAAGAAAGGGGGAAGGCCAAGGAGGAAAGATCATCGCCGGAGGCCAAACCGACGGGGAAGACGAGGAGGAGGAAGAACACGATCAAACGCATACAAAGCACCCAAACGGACGGAGACAACGGAAGATCCCAAAAGGGGGTTTTTTATTCAAAAGGGAAAAGGGCCACAAATGGTCACATACATTGCAAAGGGAAAGGGATAAGAGAAAAGAGAAAGAGAATATAGCGTGGGGGAGGGGGAACGGAATACAACGGGGAAGAGGGACGGAGCGTGAGCTCCTCCCCCTCCTTCTCTTCTTCTCTTCTTTTCTCTCAGCCGGTGGTGGTCAGAGCAGCAGGCTCCTCTTCTTCTCTTTTTCTTCTTCTCTTTCTCTTTGCACGGACGACGGCAGACGGAGCGGCCGGGAGGAGGCGGAGCCTCCCCCCCTCCTTTTCCCTCTTCTCTTTTTTCTTCTTCTTCTTCTTCTTCTCTTTTCTGGCAGCTCCGTCGTGGCTCCCTCCACTGGCCTCCTTTTGTTCGCAGCGAAGGAGAGGGGTTTTTATACCCCATACGGCGGAGCGTCCGAAGGCGGGAAGCGTCCGAGGGGCATTCAATGGGAGTTGACTCCCTTGTCCTGGGTGGCAGGAGTAGGCAGCGTGGCCCTCTCCCCGAACGACACCTCAGCAAGTCCACTGCGCGCCAAGAATCCATAGGGCATGGACGTAAGATTTGATCCGCCGGAGCGTGACGCTGGGAGCCAGCAGGCTGCACCGCTGGAATGCTGTGAGAGCGTGCCGCTGAAAGGGCTGGCCAGTGTACCGCTGGAAGTGCCAAAGGCCGTGACGCTAGGGGCACCTTGGGGGTGTGCCGCTGGTGGGCACAACGGGCGTGCCGCTGGAGGCACCTGGGGAGTGTGCCGTGGAAGGCAGCAAGGAGTGTGCCGCTGGGGCTTGCTTGGGGGCGTGCCGCTGAACGGGCTGCCAGGGCATTCTGCTAGAGAGCAGCCAGGGCGTGCCGTTGAACGGGCTTGAGGGCGTACTGCTGAGGCCCCAGATGGGCGTGCCGTTGAACGGCGAGAAGAGTGTGCCGCTGAGGGGCAGAAGGGTGAGCTGCTGGGCGACCTGGGGGGCGTGCCGCTGGGGCTTGCCAGGGGGTGTGCCGCTGGAGGCGCCCTGGGGGTGTATTTCTGAGCCCGTTCTGAGCCCATTGTGGGCACGGGTTGTGGCCCATTTAATTTTCTTCGAGGCCCATGGATTGTGGGGCTCTTGGGGGTTGATTTCTCTTCACTGTCGTGACTCCGGAGACGGCTTCACGACAGTGTGCATATTTGGGGAGTCCAGATGACCAGTCTCTTCGGGGCTTGTTCACTCGGTGCCGCTGTTGATGCTGGGCCGAGCATGATATCTATGCGTGTAATTTTTGGTGTCCACAAGTACTTAACCAAAGGAATTATTTCCTTGGATTTTGTGAAATCTGCAAGTAATATTGCTGATCCTTTAACCAAAGGACTTAACAGAAAATTGGTTAAAGATACATCGAGGGGGATGGGACTGAAGCCCATTATTTAGACACCGTCAATGGCAACCCAACCTATTGATTGGAGATCCCATGAAGTAGGTTCAATGGGAAAACAAATTGAGTGGGTGACTAGTAGAGAGCACATTGTTGGAGACTTGTGTCTCATTGTCCCTCCCTATGATGTAGTGCTCTATCTGGAACGGTAAAGGTTGAACTATATGTTCTTAATCAATCCAAAGGCCATAGTGGCAAGGTGTAGGCACGTTTCAGTGCACCTTGGAGGATTCACCTATGTGAGTGTGGTTGTGTGGCCGCAACCTATGAGATGCTTGGGCTATCTCTAGAGCGCTCATGAAACAAGATGCAAAGCACATGGCCTGAATGTGCTACCCCGTGAGAACACCACTATCGACCAATACTGTGTGTGATGCATGGAACTTTCTGCATAAAGGTTTAAGTTCAAGATGAAGTTCACTTAGAGCTGTGGAGAGAGGGAAGTGTTTCACTACGTGAAGGTTCAAGTCGGAAGACACCTTCTCTTATGCATAGTTCTTCACTTCGAGATCTTGTATTCCTGTCTCAAACTTTGATATTTTTTTTGTGGTGGGTGAATGTTGAATTTAATGTTTTAAAAATATCAAAGTTTTGTTTCCTGTGGAGTTTTGTCCCACATTGGAAGATGGGATAAGTTTTCATCTTCTTATAGTTGGGACTCTTTACTACCTTGTGTACTCCTTTGAGGAGACTATGGTAGTTGGGCCATTTGAGCTTGTGGGCTCCTTGGGCTTTATTCTATATCTCACACAGGCGTATATTGCCTTGCCTTACCGATGCCCTGTCGTGCGTGTGTGTAAGTAATATTCGACCTTTATTTTATTTTAATTTTTGACCGAGCGTCTTTTGGGTATCCTCCGCGTCTCCTCGGATTCTCTCTCTCGCGTCCCTTTGGGAACGGGGGTGTCGGTTGGTGTGCTTGACCGTTGTAGACTCTGATTGGGAGTCTATTTAGGGTAGCAGTTTTTTCGAGGGTTCACATACGGAGTAACTCATCTTCCTCCGGTTTTTACTCTCTCGGTCATCTTCCTCTGTAAGATCTCGAAGTGGTCACTGTGGTGTTCGCCCCGGCGTCGCAACTTGGAGTGCACCTTTGTGCCGCCATCATTTGGGTCATCGTATCTTGGGAGAAGTCTCGCCGTGGAGCCTATTGCACCGTGTAGGGACGAAACGACTCTAAAGAAAGCGACATCGCGCTTCGACCCGAGTTTGATCTTCCTAAACTTCAATTCCACATTCTTCTGTTGATCCGTCTGATAGAGAAATCCCTCAATAGTGCATCTGTGATCTTTGATCTCCAACATTTAGAGTCGTTTCTCTCTATCAGACGAGTTTCATGATGGCCCCTGAGATTGTTGCCCGCCCTGAAAAATTTTCTGGTCATTTCTTTAAGCGTTGGCAACAGAAGATGCGTTACTGGCTTACCTCTCTGGCCTTATTTTCTGTAATCGAATCTAATCCTCCTGCAGAGGATGAGAATGAACCTGCTAGGTCTGTAGATTTAGCAAAGTTTAAAGAGAAGGATTATTTATGTACTGGTAGTATTCTGTCATGCCTTTCTGACAAGCTCTATGACATTTATTGTTCTGCGAAATCTGCTAGAGAGCTTTGGAACTCCTTAGAAAAGAAATATGGTTCTGAGGACAGCGGTCTAGATAAAATCATTGTAGCTAATTATTTTGATTACAAGATGGTAGAGGGAACCTCCATTGTTGACTAAGCCCATGAGATCCAATCCCTGGTTTTGGACATCCAACGTTGTGGGATGTCAATTGATGAGAAGTTTCAGGTGTGTGCATTGATTACCAAACTTCCACCATCCCGGAATGATTTTTCTCTATCTCTTCAACACAAACGAGATGAGATGAATGTTGAGCAATTAATCTCTGCCATTCAAGTTGAAGAGAGGAACATGGATAGGAACAAGGCTAGGATCCCTCCTCCTCCTCCTCCCTCAAACCCTGAATTCCAGTCCAAAGCTAATCTTGTTGAAAAACCCAAGTCTCATTCTTCCACTTCCCATAAACCTCACCAGAAATTCAACAAATTTAAAGGGATGAAAAAGATTCAGAAGGACTCGGAAAACATTACTTGCTATGTCTGTGGGAGACCGGGTCACAAAGTCTACAGATGCTATGATAGAAAGGACAAGAACAACAAGAACATCAAAAGCAACAAAAAGAAACCCACTGTTACTGAACACATGGTCAATATGTTGACAGATGGATCCACCTCAAAGGAGAGGTTTGTCTCTTACAATCCTGAAATCCATGTGGCAAGTCTTCCAACTGAATGGTTGGTAGACACAGGTGCAAATGTCCATGTCTGCTCTGATAGAAGCTTATTCTCTTCTTACCAGGGCACCGGTGCCAGGAGCATGACAATGGGCAATTCCAGTGCTGCACAAATAGTAGGAGAGGGACGCATTGACTTGAAGCTCACTTCAGGGAAAATGTTAAGCCTCTACGGAGTGCAGCACGTGCCGGATATTAGGAGGAACTTGATTAGTGGATCTTTGTTAGTGCAGCAGGGTTTTAGACTTATTTTTGAATCCAACAAATTTGTAATTACCAGAAATGGAAACTTTGTAGGAAAAGGTTACTTATGTGATGGATTGTTTATTCTTAATGTACTTGATTCTAGTTGTTTAAATAAAAGTTCCTCCTCCGTTGCTTTTCATATTGAATCTTGTGATATTTGGCATGCTAGATTTGGTCATGTTAATTTGAATACCATGAAAAGGATGATGCATTTAAATTTGATTCCTAAGTTTGATGTTAAGAATAAAGATAAATGCCAAATTTGTGTACAAGCGAAGCAACCTAGGAAGCCTTTTAAATCTATTGAAAGGGACACCTCGGTGTTGGAGTTAGTTCACTCCGATGTTTGTGAAGGGACTGGTTCCGATCCCCTAACCAGAGGTGAAAAAAGATATTTTATCGCCTTTATTGATGATGCTTCTAGATTCTGCTTATTGTATTTGTTGAGTACTAAAGACGAAGCTCTTCATAACTATATGACTTATAGATCTCTAGCCGAAAAACAAACAGATATGGTTCTTAAGAGGCTTAGATCTGATAGAGGAGGTGAATATACATCTAATGCACTGCATGATTTTTGTGAAAATAATGGTATTATTCATGAGTTAACTGCCCCTTATTCCCCTGAATCCAATGGAGTTGCTGAGAGAAAAAAATAGGACTTTGTTGGGCATGGTGAATTCCATGTTATGCAGCTCAGGTTTACCTGAGAGTATGTGGGGAGAGGCTTTGCTCTCTGCGTGTTATGTCCTAAATTGTGTTCCTCATAAATCAAAAGATAAATCACCATTTGAATTGTGGTTTAAAAGGAAGCCGAATTATAAATTTTTGAAGGTTTGGGGCTGTTTGGCCAAGATTAAAATTCCTGAAAATAAGAAAAGAAAAATTGGCCCCAAAACTGTTGATGGTGTATTCATTGGTTATGCAGAGTATAGTTCTGCATATAGATTCTTAATTATTAGGTCTGAGATTTTTGCTATTTCTGAAAACACTATATGTGAATTTGGTGATGCTGTTTTCTTTGAGAATATCTTTCCTTTCAAATTAAACTTGCATGTTGAAGTAGAATCTTCCTCTTCTATTCCTTCTTCTAGTGGCTCAAAAGTTATTGAATCTCAACCTGATGATATAGAGCCCAGAAGAAGTAAAAGAAGAAGGATCGAAAAATCTTTTGGTGATGACTATGTATCTTATTTGATTGAAGATGATCCATTAACCTTTAATGATGCTATGAAATCTAATGATTCTGCTTTTGGAAAGAAGCTGTTAAAAGTGAAATAGATTCCATAATATGTAATCAGACATGAGAATTGGTCGATCTTCCTCCCGGAAGTAAAACTATTGGATGTAAATGGATTTTCAAAAAGGAAATAAAACCTGATGGCTCTATTGACAAATATAAAGCTAGATTTGTTGCTAAGGGGTATAGGCAGAAAGAGGGAATAGATTTCTTTGATATCTATTCTCCTGTGGCTAGGATGACCACAATCCGTGTGCTTATTGCAATGGCGTCCATATATGATTTAAAGGTCCATCAAATGGATGTCAAGACTGCATTCTTAAATGGGGAACTTGAAGAAGAAATCTATATGGATCAGCCTGAGGGATTTGTAGTTTCTGGCCAAGAGCACAAAGTGTGCAAGTTAACGAAGTCCCTGTATGGGTTAAAACAAGCCCCTAAGCAATGGCATCAGAAATTTGATGATGTTGTTATTTCCAATGGTTTTGCCATGTGTGAATCTGATAAATGTCTGTATGTTAAGTTGATGAATGATGCATGTGTTATTTTATGCTTATATGTTGATGACATTCTGATTCTTAGTAGTAGCATCATGTTGATAAATGAAACCAAACATTTCCTAAACAGTAAATTTGACATGAAGGATCTGGGAGAGGAAGAGGTGATTTTAGGACTTAGACTTGTAAAATCACGTGAGGGATATGCAATATCCCAGACTCATTATGTTGAGAAAGTATTGAGAAGGTTTGGATTTTATGATTCCAAACCTGTTAGTACTCCTATGGATCCTAGTGTCATTCTTAAGAAGAATAATGGTGATAGTTTTGATCAACTTAGATATTCGCAGCTCATTGGTAGTTTGATGTATTTGTCTAACTGCAGTAGACCTGATATTTCCTTTACTGTGAATAGACTTAGTAGACATACTCAGTGTCCTAACAAAACTCATTGGCATGCACTTGAGAGAGTATGTAAGTATTTGAAAGGTACCTTATCTCTTGCATTACATTATGAGAGACTTCCTGCTGTACTAGAGGGGTACAGTGATGCCAGTTGGGTGACAGGAAAGGCCCAAGGTAAGGGCACCACTGGTTTTATTTTCATGCTTGGTGGAGGGGCAATTGCTTGGAAATCAACCAAACAGACTTTATTAGCTCGATCCACTATGGAATCTGAGCTTATAGCCCTTGAGATGACTGGTAGAGAGGCAGATTGGCTGAAGAATCTAGTTGTTGAGCTACCTCTGTTGAGTAAGCCTATTCCTGCAATTTCTATACATTGTGATAGCCAGGCAGCGATAGCCAAGGCTAAGAGTGAAAAAATAAATGATAAATTAGGTACTCATATAAGACTCAAGCTGAGGTTTGTAAGGGAGTACTTAACCAAAGGAATTATTTCCTTGGATTTTGTGAAATCTGCAAGTAATCTTGCTGATCCTTTAACCAAAGGACTTAACAGAAAATTGGTTGAAGATACATCGAGGGGGATGGGACTGAAGCCCATTATTTAGACACCGTCAATGGTAACCCAACCAATTGATTGGAGATCCCATGAAGTAGGTTCAATGGGAAAACAAATTGAGTGGGTGACTAGTAGAGAGCACATTGTTGGAGACTTCTGTCTCATTGTCCCTCCCTATGATGTAGTGCTCTATCTGGAATGGTAAAGGTTGAACTATATGTTCTTAATGAATCCAAAGGCCATAGTGGCAAGGTGTAGGCACGTTTCAGTGCACCTTGGAAGATTCACCTATGTGAGTGTGGTTGTGTGGCCGCAACCTATGAGATGCTTGGGCTATCTCTAGAGCGCTCATGAAACAAGATGCAAAGCACATGGCCTGAATGTGCTACCCCGTGAGAACACCACTATCGACCAATACTGTGTGTGATGCATGGAACTTTCTGCATAAAGGTTTAAGTTCAAGACGAAGTTCACTTGGACCTGTGGAGAGAGGGAAGTGTTTCAGTACGTGAAGGTTCAAGTCGGAAGACACCTTCTCTTATGCATAGTTCTTCACTTCGAGATCTTGTATTCCTGTCTCAAACTTTGATATTTTTTTTGTGGTGGGTGAATGTTGAATTTAATGTTTTAAAAATATCAAAGTTTTGTTTCCTGTGGAGTTTTGTCCCACATTGGAAGATGGGATAAGTTTTCATCTTCTTATAGTTGGGACTCTTTACTACCTTGTGTACTCCTTTGGGGAGACTATGGTAGTTGGGCCATTTGAGCTTGTGGGCTCCTTGGGCTTTATTCTATATCTCACACATGCGTATATTGCCTTACCTTGCCGATGTCGTGTCGTGCATGTGTGTAAGTAATATTCGACCTTTATTTTATTTTAATTTTTGACCGAGCATCTTTTGGGTATCCTCCGCGTCTCCTCGGATTCTCTCTCTCGCGTCCCTTTGGGAACGGGGGTGTCGGTTCGTGTGCTTGACCGTTGTAGACTCTGATTGGGAGTCTATTTAGGGTAGCAGTTTTTCCGAGGGTTCACATACGGAGTAACTCATCTTCCTCCGGTTTTTACTCTCTCGGTCATCTTCCTCTGCAAGATCTCGAAGTGGTCACTATGGTGTTCGCCCCGGCGTCGCAACTTGGAGTGCACCTTTGCGCCGCCATCGTTTGGGTCGTCGTATCTTGGGAGAAGTCTCGCCGTGGAGCCTATTGCACCGTGTAGGGGCGAAACGACTCTAAAGAAAGCGACATCACGCTTCGACCCTTGTTTGATCTAACTAAACTTCAATTCCACATTTTTCTGTTGATCCGTCTGATAGAGAAATCCCTCAATAGTGCATCTGTGATCTTTGATCTCCAACAGTCGGGTGGTTGTTGTGTTCGTCATATGAATAATGGTAATGGATCAATAATCTCTGTGTGTGGGCTTTGTGAGTGTTGTATTATTGGAGGTTGAAATATGATTGATTATGTGTTTGTGGGAATTATATTATTAGAAACTGAGAGTATGATTGCTTGTTTTTATTATTACTTGTAACATAGAATTAAATTGTAATCAAAGGACATATGAATCTAATTGAGATCGAGGGAACCCACTTGCTATGTCATGACCACTCTGACAGATAGACAGAGCGACACCCCCGGATCTCGATCCACACAACAAGAAGAGTGGAAAGAAATGAAGGATAAATCACACAACACAAGAACACAAAGATTTACGTGGTTCAGAGATTTCCCGTCCATGGGCGATGGCGACGATGAGAACTTCACTAGATGTGGAGAAATATTACTAGAAACACACCCCGACCCCAACATGAATAAAATCCCCTTTACAATAACTCTCTCAACTCTCTCACTCCCAATACCTGATTTCTCTCTAAGAGACTCTCTTGGTTCTCTCCCACCGGGGGGAAGCTACAACAGAGGGGACAGGCTCTCAATTTATAGGAGGAAGAACTCTCTTGTAGCTACCGTATTTATTGCATGGGAGTTAAACGCTTATCAGGTGAGAACTGGAGACCCATTCCAGCCCTCCACGTAACAGCATGCAAAACGGTTTTCTTGGTGGGAGTTTGTGGAGATGAGTCATTACACGAAAAATTCTCCTCTTGACTCATCGTCACAAGACGCATCTAGTGTCAAGCTCAACCACCACTACTAGAAACCGCGTATCGCCGACCGTTAAATAGCAACCGTCGGCGCTTTCAAAGAAAGGCCGACTGTTGTAACCGTCGATCACACAAAATGGCAATCAAAGATAAACGGCCGACGGTTTTGGATAGTGAACCGTCGGAGAAGCCCAAGAGCCACCTCACCTGCCAAAAGATCCCCAAATTTCTGCCCTATCCCGCCCAACACCCATGCCGGCACACTCTCTCTCTCTCTTGCCCGGCACACCCTTCTGCTTGTCCCTGCCGGCACACTCCAACTTACCTAGCCCGGCACGCCCGGCAACTTCACCGCCCGACGCCTTAGCCTCCCTTGTCCGGTACACCCAAAATGCAATAGTATAGCAAAAGAATATAAGAATAAATAACAACCATAAAAAATGAAAAGAATAATAATAATAATAATAATAAATAAAAAGGGGGATATAACGGACGTGTAATAAAAGCCTAGTCAATGAACATAGAATGAATAAATAAATAAATGATAATGATAATAAATAATAATATTAATATTGAATAGAACATGATGGCTCTCGTCATCCCCGGACCCTCTGCATGGGAATATCAATAAGACATTCGTGGGTCATGTTTGGACCTCGAGTTCATCCCAATCATGGTCATTGCCTGACTCACATCCTAGGCCTATAACCCGCTATCTTTGAATATGCCTCTTGTTTTGGGATCCAATCCCGGGACATTCTCCCGCTGCCCCTTTGGCACCAAACATACATTAACGATGCCCACGCAAGCCTGGCTTCGACCGTGGGAACCTCCCCCAGTATGGTCGCAGCTCAATCTTGTGTCGGGCCAATAAACTCACCGACTTCCGACCCCTCTAACCGGGATTTAACCGAATGTTTCCCATTCCTCTGAACAATAAATTTACCGTATCACGGCATACATATGCTCCGGTTTTCACGTGACGATTACGACATCCTCAAGTCAGACACTCGTCCGAATATTAAATGGTATCCCGAGTGACCGACATGTTTTGAATGCATGTTTCCCTAGACATAGGGCTTTCTGGCTGATTCAAGATCGTTGTCATCTTGTTTCTCTCGATATAATTCTTCAGGCCATGAGGCTCTTATTCCCAACGATTAATCAAGGGTGTTCCTCTCTCCGAGAGGATATAAATAACGCCGTGGCCTTTACGGCGCGGCGGATTTTGGTCCCAACTCGAACCACACAATTGTCTGACTTAGTCAGATCGAGCGCACCAAGGGCTTCCATGAAGTCCGAATAAATCGTCACTTTGTGACTGACACACCCACACACTTAATAAACTAATTAACAGATAAAACAATGATTTTAATAAAAAATGCGCCCACCGTACCTATTTCTTATATTTCTCATTCTTGATTACCTCCCTTCTCACGGCTCCTTGAAGCCATGGGGCGCCGTCGGAACAGTGGAACTGGGTGAGGAGGTGCGGCAGGATGTGGTGAGGGGAGTAGAGGAAAGAGCCATCGGAGGGAATGGGGAGGGAGGGCTTCCGGGTTGTCAGGGTAGCGACCAAGCCACTGGGGACAAGAAAATGAAATGGCTGTCTAAAGATACAGTTTTTATGTATTTCATGTCTAATGAGCGACCCGTCCATCCTGCATGGTTTGTAGATTAATAAAGTTGCCATACATCAGTGGGGAAGAAATATAAGTAGCCAAGGGGAACTCAAAGCTAAATACGAGGATCCAATCCATGAATAAAATATCTCTACACACAATATATGTGCACAGCTGCTTCTAAAATGTAAGTGTAATCAGGTGAAGCTAGCGATTGTGTCCATGTTAAGAGTATTAGCTCAATACTGATTGTTCATTAAATCTCAAAACCGTATTATTCACATATCTCAGAAATATCATGAGAAACCTGTTTCAGGAAAAAGAAACAAAATATTTGTCAGGTCTATCATAGCTTGTAATTATATCATTTTTCATAGGGAACATAACGTATGTATACACCTGTTCGATTGGCTAACCTTCTACCATGTGCCGTCATTATGTGTACTGTCAAATTTCTTGAAAGTAAAGACATTGGAGTATGTTTACATTTTTTTACATATATGTAGTTATTTGTGCATTTGTTCTTTTCTTGAAGTTACTTTTTCCTTTTCATCATAAATCAGGCAAAGGCACTATTAGAGTGACATAATACATCTCGTTTTGAAAGGCTAGTTTCAATTTTTGTATCAGAAGTTTTTTGATTTTGTTATAGTTCTAAGAGAATAATGTGAAATACTCTTCTGTTTTATTATAAATTAATTTTTATTTTATTTTTTTATTTTTTATAGGTTAGAGACTCAAGATGATACGATGGAATGTCCAACATCCATGTTGATAGAGATGTAACCTAATCCTCACAATCACATCAACTAAAGTTTATAGCTAATATCTTTTAATTTTTAAACTACAAAAGAACAATGTAATTGTCTTTGGAATGTTGGATTAGACTTTGAATTTTGTACGGAGATTTGTATTTAAGTTGTGTGGATTAGAATTTGAATCGTATACTTTAAGTAAATGTTCACAAAAGTGACTTTGGTATAATCTGTGGATGTGGATATGTATTTTATGTTGAATGTGATTTCAAGAAAATATTTGAATGTATATGTCGATTTCTTTTGATATAACACGTGGATGTGTATCTCGTAAAGATCAATAATGACTTTACAAAATAGTGACAAAGGTGGCCTTAAATGAATGTTGAATATAATTGTGGATTTTGTTTGTAAAAATAAGTAAGTAAATGTGTATGTTGCAGGGATTCATGAAACATGTGAATATATATGTTGTAGGTGACAAATATCAATACGTCGGTATTAGGAAATACTGGTAAAAAAATAGCTTGGAAGAATGGCCGACGATTTTCAAACTGTCGAGAATGATATTTTTGAGAAAAAAATAAAAAAGAATGGCCGACGATTTTTATACGATGACGGTTTAAAAACCGTCGTCTAAAGAATAGCCGACGGTAAAAAGTCGACGGTTAGAGCGTCGTCTACACTTTAGCCGACGGTAAACAGTCGATAATTTAAGAATCGCCGAGACCGTCGGTAGTAACCGACTTTGTACTAGTGCACGATAGTCTTAATCGCCAAGGCCCCTTCCAACGTCACTTCACGGTTTTTGCAAGCTGATCTAATCCAGGTAGTGCCTGAACATCTCTGAAGGAATAGACTTAGTCAGCATGTCTGTTGGGTTTTCTGTTGTAGAAATCTTTTGAACAGCCACTATACCATGTAACATGACATCGCGGACAAAGTAATATCTTATGTCAATGTAGTTCAAGTCTTAGCTAGGTCTTTTAATATTTGATCTTCTGGGTTGCATGTTACAGGTTATTTATGGAGTGCAAATGTATATAATACCCATGGTTACGTACGAAATAATTACGACAACGTGCGATGGTAATCTCCCAACGGTGGCTTAATATACCTACAGTTGTAAGAATTACTTACAGCATACGGTGCGATGGTAATGCCACATAACTTACAACATGATGTGTAAAACTTACCTACGGTTATCGTTTCATAGGAATAGGTGGTAAATACCTACAAAATTATCTCTCGTAGGTAAAGTTTTATTGACGTAGTTTTAACCGACAACACATCGTCGTAAGAAAAGTCGTACGGAAGGATTATACTTACGAATTTTTGATCTTTACCTACTACATCTGTCGTTTGCATAGGTTTTTCTTGGTATAGTGTTGTGTTATACTGATGTGTTACTGTGTCACCCCAAATTCAAAAGCATATAAGAGGAGCAAGGCCAGCAGCAACCTTCCCTCTTTCTTTCCCACACAACACACACACAGATGTATGTAGTACTGGCAGCACCAACGAAGCAAGGCAAGCAATAGCGCCGCGGGTAGGGGTTGTGATGAGATGGGTGGTGCAGCCTTGAGCTACTACATCATGGGCAGTAGTAGCAGCACAGGCTGGTGATGAAGAGCGATGTCGACAGGGATGGTTGTACGTGGCCCGACGGTGAGTAACGACGATGATGGGAGCAAGGGAAGGGGTGCGGCCCTCACTTTCTCTATTCTTAAAGGGGTGCCGGAACTATGCAGCATGCCATCCTTCTCTCTTTCTACACTTATCCTTTTATATATTTACAGAGATGTAGGAGGTAATAATTGAACTAGGAAGTAGAGTCCATGCCATGTTTGGACATGGAGGAGGTTCCTTACATCCCAAGGCGTAGGAGTCCCAGTGGGACAAGGAGAGGAGGAGGAGGGCAGCCAACTCATGGAGGCTAAGTCTCCGTGGGACTTGGAGAAACAAAGGGATATAACTCCTTCCTTCCCTAATACGTACAGTACAACCCCACCCGGGGTGGGATGCTTGTGTCAGCCGACTGTAGGCCACCCAAGTCTAGACGGGATTTGGGTCGGGAAGGCACATGGGTTGCCCTTAATGGACACCCAATTAACGAGTATTAGGCGAAAATGCTAATAATTACCATCGTTGGCATTTCCTCCATAAGGTTGCCTGGTCAGGACGGTCTCTTAAGAGTGCCCACGACTTACCTGATGATTCTTTGCTTTTGATGCTAGATGCTTATATGAATATTTCAATGAATTATAATCCACGGTTTGTGTAGTGGTCATGATTTTCTTCCATTGTGTGCTTAAAGGCAAGCAGTTCGAGCTTGTATGATTATCCTGTTATACACTAATGCAATGCACTTACCTTACCCAAAGAAATACATTTTCATCTCTCACGCATTTACATCGCTGGGCTTAAGTATATATATATGATGGGTCCTCTCCCAACACATCCCAATGGCAGCATCGATCCACATCCCAGCTTCAAGACGGAAAGAAAGCTCACTAGATTGCTGCTTAAGTTTTGTAGTCTAATCGACCTCAAAACATGATATCATCAGCCCGGGAATTCAACACGGACTTGTGGCATACCTGATCACAAAGAGCCGTCTCAGCTGGAGGACTTGGTCACAATGGTGCGTATGATCCCCAGTGGATAATCGACGTCTCAACCATATGTAATATCTTAATTTGCGGATGGTTACAGCAAGATCGCAAAAAAAAATCTACACCCAATGTCTCATGTAATCCACGTCCAAATTTTTTTAAGTGTTGCGACTGGGTCACTCGATCCTTACGCTACGGAACAGGCAGCTAACTTTCACACTGTCATCCTTTAAATACTTAGTGATCATTCGTGTGCATTCGACAAGGGACCGCGTGAAGCCCGGTCTTAATTTTGATTGAGCTAATCCTATTGCCACGGTACTGAAACTTGAAGGAAGCAGCCGGAAAAGTATTCCCAAGTACATGGGCTGCTCATTCCACGAGCCAATTCAACCTAGCTAAATCCCGTACGTTTCTTTAATGGGACCTTAGTTTGTAGAAACCCAACCTGCATAATTAGCTGGGTTTGTCTAATCCCTGCTCGGTCCCTTGCTTTGTTTTTGTTAGTCTGACAAAACAGATGACTTATCCCATATATACAAGACCTTGCTTACCCATAAGGCCATAACGCATGCGCGCGTGAGTACGTACGTAGATTTAAGGGATAATTACATGTTCATCCACCAAAGCTTTCGTATTCAATTCTACAACCCCTAAACTCCTGATATGTTCTTCGATCTAAATGCCTAATATATCACAATGTGACCCAAATGGTTAATATGCAAATATATTCCCAAATTAAGAACGTTTATGGATGAAGGGCATTGCCTCGTCAACCATCGTTGGAAAAGGAAGAAACTCGTCTCTCCTAGTGTTACTTGATCTCTGTCTACCATCCTTCCTCTTTAATTACGCGCGCGCACACGTGCGCACACACACACAAAGAGAGAGAGAGAGAGAGAGAGAGAGAGAGAGAGATCATGTTGCTTCTTGTTTTGTTCTCTCTCCCTCAAAATGTGGAAGCTAGCAATAACCCTGTGCAGCTACAGTTGCCTCGAAAATCCTCAATAATCAACCACAATCCATCACCACACAGAAACAGGATCTTTAAAACTAGAATAGCCAATAGTGGATAAGAATATGATATAAAATGCAGATTATATTACTTTGTTGTGTATTACAGTGCATCCTCGTGCATGATAACCCTTTTTTAGTGAAGCCAAAGAGTGGAGTGATACAATGCACATAGAGGAATATATATATTGTGCTGTATATATGTTCGGTAACAATGTATTACTTCCTTGTGTAATCTATGTCATGTCCATTTTCTTGCACTTGTCCAAGGCCTATTAAATTCTACCTATCTAACGTAATTATACTTTCTAGGAAATAGGCAGTGATTAGATACCTAGAATTCTTAGGCCAACGAGGATCGCATGTCTGTGCGTATGCGCATGCGTGTGTTAATCTTACTAGGTTAGGTTAAGTTATGAAATGGCATGGAATGCATTGTAATATATTGTTATTTTAGAATTCAAATGATAATTAAATTGAAAATTTGAGGCCGGGGTACAAAAATCAAGCGTAGAAAATTTTGTGGCTATCATGCATATACTTAGCCCCCTATGGATATAAGATTAGTTACTGTTGCATTGAGCTCGAGCCTAGCTGAATTTTTACTGGCTTGGCTTGAATTTCTCATTTTTCCTAAATTCACAATTGGCTTGACACATTCTAATCAAAGGACATACAAAATGATAATTGCTTCAAGATTAGTGCCATAATGGAGTTTGGTGCAATCTGTTTATGAATGCACAATTAAAATTATTTGATTGAGGCGTAGGTTAAGTTTTCCTTTGATATTTTTACATATATACCCCTAAAAAATTACACAATTGTAAATAAAGCCATCAGTTTGACCAACTGTCACATACACGTTCAATGTTTGTAGTTATGCACCTGTGATCGCAGTTCATCAACGCAAGGTAAATATGCTATGAAAACAGTTGGGGAATGAGAAATATATACTGAAAAACCCTTGTGAGTTCCTTGCATTATTTTCCGAGGGGCACTTTCTTCCCTGAGGCTGGCCAAATCTTCCCCCTCTGGCGAGCTCCTCCAAGCACGAGCCAACTCCCACGGACAACCCTATTGGCCTGTAGCTGACGACGTCACCGGTCGTTAGCGACAGCCAATCAATGACCTAGGAGTGCTGGTAGAATCTGAAAATATTTTCAACCCCTCTCACATGCCGCAGCAGCATTCACTCCTTTGTGATGCCCGTCCCATGTCTGTCTCCCCTGCCACAACCGCCCCCTTTCATTGCTCTTGTGCCTCTGTAGGGGAGATCACAACTGCAAGCCCTGTTTGATTTCTTTTGCTTCTGCCATCGCGTCCTCCATGACAGCCCCCTCACTATATACCAACCCTCTTTGAGCTTTAGGGATGAACCCCCCTGCCGCCACCAATGTAGATGTTGAGACCAACTGCACGGGTGCGCCTCCTCCCATGTGCCGCAAGACATCCATCCTCCATCAGACCCACTATGATGAGGTCACCCTCGCCACTTGCTCGGACTCGACACCCCTTGCCTGTCATCCCCTAAAGCACGAAACCGTCCCTTCCAGCAAAGACGAATTCAAGGAGGAAGTGAAAGATCAGATAACTATGTTGGGCTTATGACGGCGAGTGTCATTGGAGGAAGGAGTGGAGAAGGAGGCTGAGGATCGGAGCTGGCCGTGGAGATGGTCCAAGAACTCCCGTTGGTGGAAGGCCTGCCACCGGAAGGCCTGGGTGAGGGCCCACACGAGGGCAAGGATGGCGTCAAAGAGGGTGATGACAAGGATGATGGAGGCCAGAACTGGGGTCGTGGAGGATCGAAGGGTTGCAATCCATGAGGCTAGTCGACTTTGGCAACACATGCATCATTCTGCGAACGATTCATGTGAGGATTATAGGTCATGTTATGTGAACATTTGATTGGTTCATACAGTCTAGAGTTTGCAGCCCCTTCAGTGTCACAGATGATGGTGGATTACATGGTGATGCTCAATGTGTCTATTGGAGAGTCCAATGGCTAAGGCCACTCCAGGGATACTACGACACACACACACACACACAAAACCTATATAAGGGTAGACTAGTCATTTTCTCACTTAACCCACAGTTCACTCTATTTAAACAAACGGGGGAGTTGACGGCTGATGTATAATTGCAAACATGTATACGAGGGATATCTTTGACAATAGGAGTAAATGAGGGGTATATATGCAATTATGGATGTTTATGTGGGTATATGTAGAAAAACCTTCTTGTCATTCTCCATAATAAGTTATACTGCCCTGGATCCTATTCTCTTCTGAACCTACAAGGTATATATGAATAAATACGCAACTCGCATTCTACGAATGGAATATGGATCCGAGGGTTGACCTGATAGGTCCCAACTTAACCTAATATATAACACAACAACTGATTCTTTATATCCATCGAAGAAGCGGCCGTTGTGTTAGCTTAATTCCGTATAGTCCAAATCATCTTGGGGATAGCCTCCATACAAAAGCCTGCTACGAGGGAACTAAATTGTGCTGAAAGGAGCGGTATACATTCTGCTATTGTTGTTGTTGAACTTGTCGCCCATCTCATTGCTAAGACAACAAAAAACTTCTGAACACGGCGCGGAGCATAGCGACAGCATGTTGTTAGTATCAGCAAACGTGAATTCAGATCCTCCACGTTATCCCTATTTGCAAATGACCAACGTACGTGGACTTCATGGCTTCGGGCTTGAGGGGCAGTCAGCTCATATTTGATAAGTTAATTGATTTGTTCTATATATACTGAGAGGGGCCGGAAAGGGCTCTTTGTTATGTGATGGCTTTGTCCTATACTAATGTTTCATTGTGTCACCCCAAATTCAAAAGCGTATCACCGAGTTCCATCAACCAACATGTATGTCTCCTGTTAGAATACCATATCTGGGGGATAGAGCTAGCATCCGTGACACTCTGTTACTCAGTAAAAGTCTAAAAATCAGAACCCGTCAAGGATTAACACAGCGGGCGTAAGCAATTAGTGTTACATAATTGTTTGACAAAAAGGAGGCAAATTTAATAAGGAAAGCCTTCCGCTATACGTAACTAGATTGGTAGGAAAATCGATGAGAGAGGGAGAGAAGCGGAGTCCACGCACGGTTAGGGGGTGGGAGGGGAGACTCATTCTCCGGCTGGCCGATGGAACTTCAAAGGGTGGCCTTCCCGGGTCGCTATAAATAGAGCAGAAGAAGCCGGTCACTCCGTCCTCAACCCAACTGCAATCCATCTCTCTTTCCTTTTTCATTCGCCTAGCAGTCGCTTGTGCTTGGGGCCATCGATCGGACGGTGAGATGGCTCCCAGGGCTGTGATCATGCTGGGTGTCCTCATGGTTGCACTACTGATCATCTCCTCTGAGGTGACTGCAAGGGAATTGACCGAGGAAACAAGTGAGTCCATGGAACAATTCCCATGCAACTAGATTAACTCTGTCTAGTATAGTTTTTGCCCCAACCCCGCCGTCGGAGTGCTACTTACTTCTGCATGCATGTTTCTCTAATTAATTAACGCTCACACGAAAGCAGCTAGCATTATTAGATTTTACTTTTATATCCTATCCTTTCCTAAATATTGCCAGTTTATTTGATTGCGGAAATGGCTACTTGTACTCTCTGATCATGATGCACTCCCTTGACGTACATCTCATTCACCACCTTGAATCAGAGAATTAAGCAAGGTAATCTGTGACCTCTCTGTGCGTGATGATGCTAGAGATCGATCGATCATGGGCTTAAGGGAGTACAAGCAGAATGTAATCACAAGTGCTATATATGCGTAAACCTAAGTTCATGATCAGTAGTAGTAGCATATACTTTTATATATTTTTAAATATGCTGCTAGATGTGAATTTATGGCCTTGCGGAGATAGATAGTTCTCTCTGGTGTAAGCACACAGATTCACGGCACGGAACTTTGAACTTGTATTACATAAGCTCACGTAAATTGAAATGGATAGACGGCGTACATACTTGGTTTATGACCAACGGTATTTTTGAACATCGATATCTAATTACTCGTGGCCTGCGGGTCTCTCACATATGCAGAGGACGCCGTCCAGGATCAGCACGGCGGAGGCGGCTACAAATACTGCCAGTACGGTTGCTGTGGCGGGTGGTACAACGGATACTGCAGCCGATGCTGCCAGCACGGGGGCGGTGGAGGCTACAAACACTGCCAGTATGGATGCTGTGGCGGCTGGTACAACGGATACTGCAGTCGGTGCTGCCAGCACGGGGGCGGTGGAGGCTATAAACACTGCCAGTATGGATGCTGTGGCAGCTGGTACAACGGATACTGCAGTCGGTGCTGCAGCTCCGGGGGCGGCCACCACTAAGAAGACCCACCTTCGCGGCCTGCCCATCCTCAGGAACGGCTGGATATATACCTCTGTTATACGTACATATAGTAAAATAAACCCATCCTTGGATTAGGGTGGAGGTTGCTTGTGGGCGAATAATTAAAGGAGTCGGATGAGGTCTGTGGTTCGAAATAAATGGAGTCATTATCATATGACTTCTCAATAACCGGGTATACGTAGTGCTTGTGTTCCGTCATATGAATATTGGTAATGGATCAACAATCTGAGTGCGTGAGCTTTGGCAGTGTTGTATTATTGGAGGTTGAAATATGATTTGTATATGCACTTGTGAGTATTATATTATTTGAAATTAAGAATTTGATCGCTTGTTTTTATTATAATTGGCAAATTTGAATGACATAGTAATCAAAGGGCATATGTGAATTCGAATTGAGGTCGAAGGAAGCAACAATATGTGTTCTCTTTTCTCCAAAATTTGGGAATATTTCAGGGCCAATTAATTAAGCTGTATCCTCTGTAACTAGCGACATCTATTTCAGCTGCCATGAACAATTAGGGGATGCTTGCTTCCTTGCAAAAGATTCTAAAAAGTAGGAATAAGTAATCTAAGTATACATTAATATTCCCGTCGATGTTTGATCCACCAAGAAGTTTAACTTAGTTCTTGTGCGGTAAAAATCTTGATATATAGGAATTAGGATAACATGTGGAAAAAATATAATATTTTTTCTGTAGCAAAAAGGCCAATGTAATTGGGAAAGGGGAGGAGAAGCAGCAAAACGGAAATAAGTGATCAAAAGTGGCACTTCGTATTGGGGAGGACAACATGTGGATAATCCCACTCTCCGTAATCCTTCTCATCCCGTCGAAGATGACTTGCCAAATGAAGAATGGTGATAAGCACATCCTACGCCGACACGAAACAGCCTCACCATCCTGCTCTCATAGGAACAATTAATTCTGGAAAGTCATTCTCCCTAGCTAGAACAATATTCCATCCACAATGCCGAAGTCGGCGATCTAAAACTAAGATAGATAACTCAACCTCTTCCAGTCCTATTCGCGTACGTGGCATTATCAAAATGGAACTTTCAGGATCAACTCAAGAAAATGCTGCTCATGTTTTTGAAACAAATCTATACACCCAGGCAAACATGATCTCACCCACCCTGCAGGTTAGGTATTCATACGTACGGAGGACTAGTAACGCAGGTGAGTGCCGGCCGAGTCAGATGTTAATAATTAATTTAGAAATGGCCGGTAACCGGAGGAATTCGTCAATGGCGGTGCACCATGGCCCCATGGAGAGTTCACGTATGTCTAGACCATTTCAATAATTCTTGGAGAGGGGGATTTCTGCAGCCCATTCAAAGAGCAGCCCAACTAGGCCCGGCAGGGCCCAATGAGGCCAAGCTCACCCAAGTGACAGCCCACAGGGCCCACTTAGGGAAGAAAGCTCAATAAACAGCGCTCGAGGAAACAACCCTCCTAGGCGGCCTCAAGGCTCGGAGGGCCCGAGCATCGGTCAGGTCACGAGAAAGGCCCGAGCCCGAGCCATCTCTCCGCCCGGGAGAAGGAGGCGTAGGCTAGCCTATCCGACCCATCTTTTACCGAGGTAAGCCTACCGCCCGGATAGGGCTGGCCTCTCTGAGCTTGGAACGACCGACGAATGCTTATCTTTGTAGCCGTTAAGAGTCCGCGGCAGGTAGGAATTCAGGAAGGCAAGGGACTTCTTCTTCCCCATGATGATAACGATCCCACGATAAGGCCATAAAAGCCCACGATGAGGACGTAACCCCCACCTGAAACCCCTCGGCTGGCAGGACTCCAAGAGACGGCGTACTATTTAAACCTGGGATACCCTCCCGCTAAAGGTAAGCGAAGAAAGGCAATCATACGCCCAAAATTTCTGAGCAAGAACCGCTTCACCCTTCTGGTGGAGAGGGATCTCGCGCACAAGCTCTCTCCTCCCTACTGATGCGGGACGGGACCACGGACACGACAAGCTCGCGGTTGTCCCTTAACGAGGGAAGCGTCGGACGTGCGCGGTTGAGAAACCGACAATGAGCTAGGGTGATCGGCTCTCTCGTATGCCCGGATCGGGTCACGGGACGGTCTCGCACTCTCTCGCAGCAGCGGTAATGAATAGATAAAGTGAGCTAGATATCCCTACACATGCTCTCTAGCAGCGGCATAAACAAATATATATGAAGTAAGCAAAATGCCAAGGGAGCGAATGTGATACCTCCACATGCTCGGCACGGGGACGACGGACCCGGCCGAAACTCGTACTCCCGGAACAATAATACACGGAGATTACAGCAATACAAATCGCTGCCCACTCCACGCAGGGAGGTAAAGGGCTACACAATGGGGTCCGGGAGGACCGAATTCGGGTTGACGGGCGGCTTCTCGCGTTGTTTCGGCAACACCCGAAAATGTGACGGTGGGGCCCACGTGCTATCCGGAGGGGCCGTGTGGGACCCAGTGGCACCGTTGTAGTGGAGGATGCCTGGAAGGGCGCTCCCTGGAGTGGGGGCGCGCTGGTTCGTCGGTCGGAGGCCGGGCGGCTCCGATCGGCACCGGTCGGAATAACCGGCCACGGGCTGTAACTTCTGGTTTTCAGCGCGTGTCTCGGCGAGAACGGGCGCTGCGATCAGCCCCGATGTCGGATCGACACGAGACTGGAGCCGTTGGAAATCTAACTTAAAATCCTTCAATCTAGGCCTAGAGATCTGGCCTGGATCTGCACGGATCAGGACTTATGGAATTTCCAATCTCCTGTTGTACAGTTCCTGACATCTCAGGTCAGCAGAGAACTTTCCTGTGAATTACCTTTGGCCGCGAGTTAGACGTCCGAATCTGGGGTTGTGTTCTTCACACAAGTTGTGGGAAATCAAGCTACGAAAGCAAGACTATTTTTGGATCTGGATTGGGGGAAGGCTACGAATTTATATGATTTTTACACTAGTAGTGGGTCAGATCTGGAATCTGGCTGACAACACTGTAGCTGAGGAAGAACACGAATTTCTAAAAATAGATAGAAGGCTGATAAAAAATTAAGAACATTTTTGCATGTAGTGGGTGATGGAAAGAACTCCCAGTAAAATTGGCAGGGTTTGAAAAAATCAAAACGATGGCCGGAGGTGGGAAACACAGGGCTGCTGCCACTGTAGACAGAGATAGAACAGATCTGGGAATGATTAAAGATAAAAAATGTAAAAATAACAAACGATGGATTTTGGACCTGGAATTTTTTGTGGAGAAGGGGATAGAAGGTAGGAACACACCATAAAAATTTCAATCCACGAAGAGGCCGTGTATGATAGCAGGATTTTCGTGAAGACACCTCTGTCCAGAAGGACAGAAAATCGAAGACGATTCCGTGGCGGCTCGAAGGCGGCACGAACGGCGGCGGCGGCGGCACAGATGATCACCGGAGGTGAAGAGGGGATGATAGAAGATGAAATCACTCTAGAACTGGAGGTTGGAGGAGAGGAACCAGAGGGGAGAGGGATGGGGGCGCAATATGCTCCTTGGCATTCAACAAAATTTCTGATTTTTCATTGATTTTTACATGAAAATACAAGCTTATATATGACTCCAATCAAATCAATTGTGCACCCTTGGATTTATGGATGGGGATTGAAGGGCTGGGATTAAGTGTGATAAACACAAAAAAAATATTAAAAAATCATGGGGAGAGGGGCGCCCCCTTGACCATGGTTAATGGGGTTGAATGGGTTGGTGAGGTAGGTAACCCACCTTGGACTAATTAAGCCACTTGTCTCCTATGTGGTCAAATGGCATTCAACCCTTCTAGATGGCCACCTAGGATGGTTGACCAGCCCCACATGGATGACATGGACCAATGGGCAAGGGCTGGGGCCTGATGCGGGACGGACACGGGAGACGACACTATATGGTGCCACCCTCGGACTCTACATGAAGACACGACCAGCAACACACACCAGGGAGACACTAAGCCCGACACTACGAGCTCCTAGTGGCGAAACGTCGCTAACAGAAGTGGAAGCTCACTCGTCGTCCCAAGCGAGGGAAAGCGCGGACCGTGCGCGGTTAAGGAACCGGCGGAGGTCAAGGGTAGTCCGACTCAACTTCCGGACTCGGATCGAGTCGCGGGACGGGTCACTCTCACTCTCACAGCGGTGACATGGACACACGGGCTAGTACCTACACTCTCGGCAGCGGCAAAAGACCATATACTAAACTAGCAAGCGAATGCCGAGAAGTTGAGACCTTTACCTCCACGCACCCGGCGTGGCGAAGACAACCCCGGCCGAATTACGGACTCCCGGTTAACAATGATTACAGCAATACACTAAGTCGACCCACTCCACGCAGGGAGGTAAAAGGTCACAAGTGGGGTCCGGGAATCACGCAACTCGAGTTGATGGGCAGCATCTTGATGTCGCCCGGCGGTGCCGAACTCTGCATTTTCGTGCTTTCCGAATGGCTGCTTCTACTGGCCCGCGGGGCCCACGAACGGCGTTGTCCTCCGGATCTGCGGGGGTGAGACCCACTGTGATGGGGACCCCTGGTGGTGCGCCTCCACGAACGGCGGTCGGCCGGGAACACCGATCGGGGGTCGATCGGCCCCGATTCCCAATTGTTTAACTAGCTGCCCACAGATTTTGATTTCTGTTTTCCGGCACGCGCTCCGGTGAAAACGGCCGCTGCGATCAATCCCGACGTCGGATCGGGACGCATGAGCTATCGTTGGAAAGCGCTCTTCAAATGCTTCAATCTAGACCCAGAGAGATCTGCTGGATCTGGTCGGATCAGAACTTTATTGAATTTACAAGTCCCTGTTGTACAGTAACCGAAATCTCAGATCTGCAGGGCACTTGTCTGAGAACCACCATTGACCGCCTAGTAAACCTCCGATTCAGCTCTTGAGCTCTTCTTAGGAGTTGTAGGGAATCAAACCACGGAACGGGGACTATTTTTAGAATTTGATTTGGAGGTGTCAACGATGTGTTATGATTTTTGGGGTGACTGGTGGTCGGATCTGGGAACAGGTGGACAGAACTGTAGATGGGTCTGAGAACGAATTTTAGAAAATATGAGATGGGCGAATCAAAAATTGAGAAAAATTGTGGATGAAGGGGTGGTTGGGTGGAACCCCCAGTAAAATTGGACGAACTAACAGAAATCAAAAAGTGGATCTAAGACATGAAACTCAGGACGGAGATAAACCTGGACAGAATTCTGGCAGAACCAAAATGAAAGAGTGGACGAAAATAAAAAATTAGCAAACGTGATCTGAATGCTGGCCTGATTTTTTTGGGTGGAGAGGAACATCGCAGGAACAACTCCTCCAAATTTGGTAGCCAAATGAGCTCGGGGAAGACCTGTGAATTTTGAGCAAGCTGCTGTGGTACTGCGTAGGCAGAACTCCGTTGATGGCGATGGCGGTGCGGTGGCGGCTCGTGGCGGCGGCGGTGATCGTCGGAATCGATACACGAGGCGTCACACCTCAGAATGGAAGCCTTCACAGCTTCAAGGGGGAGAGGGAGGAGAGAGGAGGGGGGGCGCACCAGCCCTTGCTCTTGGAATTTGTTTGATTCAAATGGCATTAATTCTCCAAAATGAAAAATACAAGCTTAAATAGGTTACATCTCACATCCATCCACAACCGTAGGATCTAGGAGTGGGAGATGAAGGGCTGGGATGGCATGAGACACACACACACAAAAATAAATAAAAAATAAGGGGAGGGGGGCGGCCTATTGACTATGGTGGCAAGGGGGGGACAAGTTGGTAGCCACCTTGGACTTTGAAGTCCACTTGTCTCCCATGTGCCTTTTACCATTCAAACTTCTAGATGCCTCCATTTGACATGTTGACTGACCCCACATGGGGCCCATGGGCTTAGGTGGATCAATGGGAGGGGCCTGGGGGTCCCGTGGGGCCCAGGGGTCCCATTTTGCAAATAAGCCCCTCGTACACTCATAATTATATACCGAATATAATGAAATAAACATAAATTACACACACATAAAGGCTAACTAAATATGATAAATGGGGAGGCTCAAGGCGGAGTCTCCAGACTGTCTCCAAGCCAGATGGACGCTGAGGTGGCTCGAGTTGTGCTCCGTGTGCGGTACCGGTGGCTCGGCGTGTCGCGCCGCTCAACTGCTCGGGTGTCCGAACCAATTCTCCCCGGGTGGGAGAAACTCGACCCTGTCGAGTAAGGGTCTGCATCGCTCCTGTATCGCTCCAGAAGGTCCGGATCGATCCGCTGCAACTCGCCATGTGTGATCCATGTGTCTTCAGTAGCGGGCCGTCCTCTCCATCGCACTAGGTAGCGCGGGTAAGATCCACTCCTGGTAACTGTCACTTGCTCGTCCAGTATACGATCTATATGCTCACGCTGCCGTGAAAAAGGGGCTGGAGGTGGAAGTGGACACTCAGGTGTGGGATCACTCTCAAGGGGAGGAGATGGCTCAAAAGGCTCACTAGGGATCACCGTTGGGTCCCTATATGCAACAAGATCCGATACATTGAAGGTAGAGCTTATACCATATTCCTCAGGCAGGTCCACAACATACGCATTGGATCCAACGCGTTTCAACACTCTAAAGGACCGGCTCCGCGAGCTTGCAACTTCTTAACGGTTCCAGAGGGAAACCGTTCAGGTCTTACCCTGATCATGACGTATTCGCCCTCATGGAACTCTCGGTGGTGTCGGTGGGCATCGGCTAACTCCTTGTACCGTGCATTGCTGGCCTCAATGTGACGACGGATGTCGTCATGCAAACTCCTAACATGCCTAGCAAACGACTCGGCCGACTCCGACACTCTAGCATGGATAGGCATGGGGACAAGATCAACGGGTTTCCTAGGCCTACGACCTGTGACAATCTCAAATGGAGTCATGCCGGTAGACCTATTCACCGAATCATTGTATGCAAACTCAACCATGGGTAAAATGAGATCCCAATCCCCAATGCGGTCCTTAACTAGACACCTCAAAAGATCTCCCAGACTCCTATTGACCACCTCGGTCTGACCGTCTGTCTGGGGATGATATGCAGTGGAAAACTTGAGGTGAGTACCCATCATATGCCATAGTGTCTTCCAAAAGTATGAAGTGAATCTAACATCACGGTCAGACACTATAGTGCGAGGCAACCCGAACTTGCACACCACATGCGTAAGGAAAAGGCGGGCTACCCTAGAAGTATCCGACGTCTTAGAGCAAGGAATAAAGAGGGCCATCTTCAAGAAACGGTCAACCACCACATAGACCGAATCATGCTTCCTGGAGGTACGTGGCAATCCAAAAACAAAGTCCATACTAACATCCTGCCACGGGGCATCAGGCACGGGTAGAGGCGTATAAAGGCCCGAGCTTTGCTTCTTCATCTTGGCCGTAGCACATGTACGGCACTGAGCCACGATGTTAGCAACATCGTGCTTCAAGCTCGGCCAATAAAATCGATGCTCCACTGTCTCAATAGTCTTGTTCCGACCAAAGTGGCCAGCTAGACCTCCCGCATGTAGTTCCCACACTAAGAAATCTCGAACCGAAGTTCAGGGAACACATAGCCTGCTACCTCAAAAGAGGTAACCCTCCTGAAGCACATACTCATCAAGGTCTCTCGAGGGTCCGGCCTGGAGAGTGGTAAAAATCTGACCGAAGTCAGGATAATCAACATAGGCCTCCTTCATCTTCTCTAACCCTATGACCTCGGCACTCATGGTGGTAAGCAAACATGCTCGCCGACTCAAGGCATCAGCCACCTTGTTTTCCACTCCAGCCTTATGTTTAAGCACAAAGGTGAACTGCTGGAGATACTCGACCCAACGACTGTGACATGAGTTCAGCTTTTTTTGGGAGTGGAGATACCTCAATGCCTCGTGATCGGAGTATAGGACAAACTCCTGATGTAAAAGATAGTGCCTCCAATGCCTAAGAGCCTGAACAACTACGTAGAATTCTTTATCATATGTGGAATATCGCAGCTTCGCGTCATTCAGCTTCTCGCTGAAATATGCGATCGGGTGGGACTCCTGACTCAAAACTCCTCCAATTCCCACGCCCGACGCATCACAAGAGACCTCGAATACCTTCGAGAAATCAGGCAGTCGAAGGATAGGTGTCTGGGTCATGCGCTCCTTAATGTCCTTGAAGGCGGCAGATGCGGCCTTCGTCCATACAAATGTGCCCTTTCGGATACAATCCGTGATCGGGGCGGTGACGGAGCTAAATCCACGGATGAAGCGACGATAGAACGTCGTAAGACCATGAAAGCTGCGGACATCATGAACGGTACGGGGTTCCGGCCACTCAACAATGGCCCGGACCTTCTCCGGATCGGCAGAGACCCCAGTACTAGACACGATAAAACCCAAGAAGGTAAGCTGAGGTGTCATGAAGGCACACTTCTGTGGGTTCACAAACAGCTGCTCTCGCCGAAGAAGTAGACAGACCTGTCGAAGGTGGTCTAAGTGGTCCCCTGTGGTGCGACTATAGATAAGGATATCATCAAAATACACCACTACAAAGACTCCAATGAAAGGTCGAAGGACCTGAGTCATAAGCCGCATGAAAGTGCTAGGGGCATTAGTCAACCCAAAAGGCATGACCAACCCCTCATATAGACCGTCCTTGGTCTTAAATGCGGTCTTCCACTCATCACCTGGCCTAATCCTCACCTGATGGTAGCCACTCTTAAGATCGATCTTCGAAAAGATAGTGGCACCTGCCATCATGTCCAGCATGTCATCAAGGCGGGGAATAGGGAACCTATACTTCACGGTGATCTTGTTGATGGCACGACTATCAATGCACATTCTCCACGTGCCATCCTTCTTCAGGGCGAGTAATGCGGGTACAGCACATAGACTCATGCTGTCCCGAACAGACCCTCTCTGCACTAACTCATCGACCTGCCGTTTAAGCTCGGCATGCTCCGTGGGACTCATGCGATAATGAGGAAGGTTGGGCAAAGAAGAGCCCGGAACAAGGTCGATGGCATGCTGAATATCCCGCATAGGTGGAAGTCCCTCGGGAAGCTCATCGGGAAAGACATCAGCATACTCCTGCAGAATGGGAACAACCTCGGGTGGGAGCTCACCCTCGGAGTCCCGCTCCACCTCTCGGACCGTAATGGCAAACACCGGACAGCCCTGACTAAGCTCCTGCTCCATCTCCCGGGAGCTAATCATCATCAATCTCCTCGTCGAGGGCTCTCCTGGGCCAGAGGTAACGATCATAGCCTGAGCTGGGGATGGGGTACTAGGCCCGGGAACGGAAGGCTTCGGAGTACTAGGGCCAGTATGTAACGACCCGAGAATCCGATTACCGGGAAGGCCCGATAACCCGAGACTCGCACCGCCGCCCACGAGCCGGGAGGGCTCGGAAGGGCTAAAAGGAGTGTGGAGGCACAAAGAAATAGGAAATAAAGTAGGACAACTCAATAATTAATAGAAATAAATAAACAACTACAACAGAGTCCAGTCCAACAGAAAGTACAATCTAAAGTAGTAAAGCGTACCACATGCCAAGTGAACACTCGGCCCGGCAAGCTGGAAACTGAGAACCTCCGCTCCGCACCCTCGAACCTCGAGGAAGAACCGCCACACCTGAAAAGTAGGGAATGAGTCTCCAAAACAGAGACTCAGCAGGGATCCCGCGGAACCCCAACCGGAAACAACGGCGGTAGCGGAAAGGAAGCTACAACTACATCAGGAATAGCAAACCGGTGGCCGGTCAAAACTCGGCACTACAGCTACTCCTACTGCCAGAAGGCAGACCTCGATCACGCCGTTGAAGCTACCGAACCACGCTAGTACCACCTACCGAAGTAAAAACACACGGCAACCACGCCGTAGAGGCCTGTCCCCCGGACAGCCAACCTGGACACGATGTCCAAGGTGCAACCCCGACCATCCGATCGTGGGTACCGCACCACGAGACGCCACCTCGGTAAAGCCACTAGCACTAGTCTCACGGTGCAAGAACCGACACACGCGCCAAGGTGAAACAACCGAACTCATCGGTCAACATGATCGAAAACCCGAAGGTCAAAGACACAGAGACTGACAGTCTGTCACTCCCAACTCGATAGGAGTACCTCCTACTAGAAGCACAGCCGGTAGCGTCCCCTGACGTCTTACACCGTGCCGCAGGTGAACCGCCTGACGTGGTAGGTCCTACCCGAGGCGCAGACACCGTACAAGTAACCACAAACAAGTAACTAGCTGGGGTCACGCCCGTCGACGTGGGTCCAACCGCCCCCAACTACGTGTGCACACACAGACCACGCGTCACTAGGTCTGGTCCTCTGACCGGTTTTCCCCCGTAGCTGGACTCTGGCTATCGACGAGGGGCCTACGGTAACCGGTCCACAAACTATCTCAAAGGGTAAGCCTCTCCACCTACTCCCAGGTGGGACCACTCGTGTGTAAGCAGGCTACGACTAGTGGAGGGTCACTGAAGGAGTAGACTCTCAAGTCAACGGAAAACAACGTCCGAATCCGACGACGTACGGGGACCACCCCACGTACCGTCCCCGTCGCACGGTGACCACAGTCGGAGAAGAAACGGGACTCACAGTCCACGGCCACGCACGCACCGTGCGCTAGAGTCGAGAAAACTCAAGTGGCGCTAAGCCACTGGACTCTGGACAGTCCTCCAGACGCACTACACCCAACGGTCCTTGAGTCACAAGACTCGGGGTCAAGACCATTGTACGCAACAGCACAATGCCGTCAATCTAGTCCAATCTCTAGGTCTAAAACCACGGTAGCACAAGTACCGAGACAACTCACGAGTCGCCAAGACCACTCCCTCGGGAAGGGAACGCAAAGGACTAAGGCCACCCACACGGGCCACACGGAAAACACAGAAGTACGATTCCCAAGGCAGCACACAAGCCGCCATGTCGATTTCCCATCTTGTAGCAAGCGGGAAACCTCCAGCCCCAGGCCGGATAACTGGACTCGCAGTCCAAGGCCAAGCACATGGCCCACATGGGAATTGCCTTCCAAAGGAAACCCACGACATGCGGGGGAGACCCCACCTCACACCCACCGATACACGGTGACTCGATCATGCGTAACACGAAAGCCCGGAACACGTGGGGTCACCCGGACCCACCACACCTATGGGCACGCTAATCGAGGTAACACGGAATCTCCAGACACCCAAAGACACGGTCACGGAACTCCACGGGGTGTCCGGGACACTCACGACCCAAGGGGAGCACGATCAGCCGTAGATCGCCCGCCCCGGGCAGCCCGGCTGGTCACCTCCAAGAACGCACTACACGTGCATAGCGCGTTCAATCAGAACGCGCTATACATACCTAGCGCGTTCAACAAGAACGCGCTACAGGTCCATAGCGCGACCTGGTCTGGTCACGCTATGATCCTATAGCGCGACAACCCTGAACGCGTTGGGGCCCTATAACGCGATAGGAACCGCCAAACTGTTCATCTTCCCCGATGAACGCGCTCTATTAGGGCTGCGTGACCTTCAAGAACGCGCTACCCAAGGCTAGCGCGTTCTCAGTCCGTGCCCGAAAACAGTGGACACCGCAGAAAAACCCATTCCACGCCCCGTTCACCCCTAGGTGAAGGGGAAACAAAAGGGGAAACCTTCCCCAAGCCCCTAGGCATGCATCTAAACCCCTGGATTGCCCAAAAACACCGTAAAACGAGGGATCCGACTCACACCCCAAAAACAAGCACTTTCCCCAAATCGCCCCGTTTAGCCCGTTCGGCTCACCACGGCCTACAAAACTCTCGGGAAAAGAAGTACGCGAGTCGAGGGTCCATCTCCCTACCTCCACCGAAGAAACGACGCACCGTGGACGCCGATCCATGAAGAAAACGCCGCGAAACCCTCGCCGGCTCGCGATCACGCCACCGAGCTTCCACGCGCCACCTCCACCTCGCCCCCGCCTCGCTCCGTCGGCCGCCGGAGAAGAGAGGGGAGAAAGAGGGCGTGAGAGAAGAGAGAGGGAGGGAAGAGAGAAATGAGAGGGGGAGAGAGAAAAGGGTTAGTATATATAGGAAAACCTAAAAATTACAGAAATTTAGAAAATTATGAAAAATTACCTCCGCGATCCTCGGGAAGAGCACAACGCAGTGGTAACGTCCCGGAGTCGGAGAACGCCACGGTTTGCCCTGCAAAGAGTTCCGAAGGCACATCAGGGAAAAACACGTGTAAAGCACAAAATACACTCCGAGACCCACTAAAATGATCCGGAAAATATCTGAAAAATTCGGGGCATTACAGCCCTCCCCCCTTAAAGGAATTTCATCCTCGAAATTCACGACCAATCACGAAGTCCCAGGGGAAGAACACTGAATCAACTGACACGCTGTCAGAGCCCTGTGGACACCAAAAATTGCACACCCAAATATCATGCCCGGCCTCGCGTCAACAACGGCGCCGAGTGAAGAAGCCCCGGAGAGACTGGTCGTCCGGACTCCCCAAATATGCACATTGCCGTGAAGCCGTCTCCAGAGTCACGACATTGAAGAGAAACCAATCACCAAGAGTCCCACAATCCATGGGCCTCGAAGAAAATTAAACGGGCCATGACTCGTGTCCATAACGGGCTCAGAAACACGCCCAGTTTGGCCTTCAGCGGCACACCAAAGGCCTTCAGCGGCACGCCCCAAAGGCCCTCAGCGGCACGCCCCAAAGGCCTTCAGCGGCACGGCCCCAGAGCCCCTCAGCGGCACACTCCCAGGGCTGCTCAGCGGCACGCCCCAAAGGCCTTCAGCGGCACGCCCTAGTGGGCTTCAGCGGCACGCCCTAGTGGACTTCAGCGGCACGGCCCCAGAGCCCCTCAGCGGCACACCCCCAGGCGCCTTCGCCGGCACGCCCCCCTTTGGGAGTCTCCAGCGGCACGGCCTATAGGGCCCCTAACGGTACACTCTTTATGCCCCTCAGCGGCACACTATGAATGCCCTTAAACGGCACACTTTGAGTGCCTTCCACGGCACAGCCCCAGTGGGCTTCAGCGGCACGGCCCCTTCGAGCCTTCAGCGGCACACGTTGTTGGGCCTTCCACGATGCGCCCGTTTTGGTGCCTAGCGGCACGCCTTTTTGGCCCTCCGACGGCACGCTTGTGCAGCCCGCCAACGGCACAGCGTGAGGCATTTTCAACGGCAAGACGACGTGCCGCCCATGCCCTACGTTTCCTTGGCGCGCAGCGAGCCGTCCGAGGTGGCAACCGTCCATTGGGCCACGCAGGCTACCCCCCCCTTGACGATCAAGGACGGGGCAGGCCAAACGCCATCATCACAAGGCCACTTCCCGCCTTCAACGGCCGGGCTCGAGGGCTTCGGCTGTTCGGAGTATAAAAGACCCTCCGTTTTCGACAGAGGAGGAGGAGGCAGAGGAAGAGACAGACACCCACACCCAGAAGAAGAAGAAGAGAAGAAGAGAAGAAGAGAGAAGAGAGGAAGAGAAGAAGAAGAGGGAGAGGCTTCCCCCCTGCTGCCCCGTCCACCATCGTCTGAGAAGAGAGAAGAGAAGAAGAAGAAGAAGAGTGAGAGAAGGGAGGGGTGAGGTCTGGGAGGAGAGGAGTCCATTCTCCGTTCCCGTTCCTCCTTGTATCTTCATTTTCATTTTTCTTCTCCTTTCCTTTTGCTGTTGTTCCCTTTTTAGTTCTCCCTACGATGTATTGGCCCTCTGTGGCCTTTCCTTTCCATGAATGAAAATCTCTCTTTTGGGTGTCTTGCTATCGTGCTCGGTTTGTGCGTCTCAGGCCTCCCCCCCCTCTGTCTTGGCCCTCTTCATGAGGCCTCTGGCCTTAACCGCTTGCCTTCGCCTTCCTTTGCTTGCCGTTTACCACCCCTAGCGGCACACCCTGTTGGTGCCCCAGCGGCACACCCCTTTTGGTGCCTCAGCGGCACGCCCTGATTATGCCTTCAGCGGCACACCCTGTTGGCGCCCCAGCGGCACACCCTGTTGGTGCCCCAGCGGCACACCCCTTTTGGTGCCTCAGCGGCACGCCCTGATTATGCCTTCAACGGCACACCCTGTTGGCGCCCCAGCGGCACACCCTGTTGGTGTCCCAGCGGCACACCCCTTTTGGTGCCTCAGCGGCACGTCCTGATTATGCCTTCAACGGCACACCCTTTTGGTGCCCCCAGCGGCACACCCCTTTTTGGTGCCTCAGCGGCACGCCCTAACCGTGCCGTCAGCGGTACACCCCAACAGTGCCTCCAGCAGCACGCCCAGTCATCCCTTCCCCGGTACGCCTTTGGAGCCCCTTCGCCGGCACGGTCCTGGTGGCCTCCACCGGTACGTCCCTAGCCTCCTCCTTGCCCGGTGCACCCCCTAGCTAGTTCTAGAACAGTCTTCCACTCACCATCGCCTCCGAGTTTTCCGAGGTTCTATAAAGGTGTTGCTACCCTCGGGCGCCCACCTCCAGTTGTCGGGTTCCGCCACTCCGTGTGGGCGCGTTCCCTTTATCTCCCTTACGCTCGGTTTAAGGGGAGATGCTGCCGAATTTTCGTTAGAAACTATAAATACATTAAAAGACAAAGGACAGCAACAACCAAATGAAAAGAACAGCGGTAAAATGCTTTAACCGAGGCCAGGAAATATAATTAATTCAAAGAGAGCCAAACCGAACGACAACTAAACAACTTGAACGTTCGCCCTCATGGGAGAAAGAATGGAAGATAATCAAGGGAAGAAAAGAAGAAACCCATGTAAAACTTAATAAAAATCAAGAGAGACAAGAAAAGAAGAAAAGAAAAGCCTTAAAAGAAATGGAAGAGAAGCGGACCCCCAGGCCCTTCACCGGCACAGCCACCCTTGGCCGGCACACCCTTCACCAGCACAGCCCCCAGGCCCTTCACCGGCACAGCCTCCCTTGGCCGGCAGGCCCTTCACCGGCACAGCCCCCAGGCCCTTCACCGGCACAGCCACCCTTGGCCGGCATGCCCTTCACCGGCACAGCCCCAGGCCCTTCGCCGGCACAGCCCCCAGGCCCTTCACCGGTACACCCCCTGGCCCTCCAGCGGTACACCCCAAGCCCCTCAGCGGTACACCCTCATAACCCTTCAGCGGCATGTCCTCAGCCCTTCGGCGGTACACCCCTTTTAGCCCTCTAATGCCCCATTCTCCCTCCAGAAAATATGAGTAATGATAATAATAATAATAATAATAAATGATAAATAATAACAAATTCAAAAAATGTATGAATAAATAAGAATAATAAAGGAACGAACAATAATAATAATAATAATAAGCTTCAGATAAATAATAACAATAATAGTAATTAGACCAATACATGATAGCAAAAAAAAATGAATAAATAATAATAACAAACTCAATAAGAATGATGAACAAATAAATGATAACCAAAATAAATAATAATAACAAACTTAACGAAACACGACAAGCAAATGAACGATAATAAAATGAACAAAAAAAATAACAACAAACCTAATAATAACAATAGTAAATGAATAAATCACAAAAAAAATGAATAAATGGTAATAATAAACTCACTCAAAGACACGCACAAATTAACGAATAATAATGATAAAATTTTAAATAACAATAAAATAATGTAATCCACGTGGCAGCCCCGTCTCTCCTGTGACCCGGTGCCGAAGGAACAACAATGCCGCCCTAGCGGGCTGGGCCTGAGTCTCGGGAATTATCCCGAAATGGCCATGACCCGACCTCGCCTCGGGCTAACATTCCGATTAAACCGGACTCATCTCTCCGGCCGAATCCTTTCCGAGCCACTATTAAAATTGCCGCACATCCGGCAGACATTAGAACGGATTCACTTCGATTCCTGCCGCGTTCTTATTACGGACCTACGTCCGAACATGAAAAGGCCCGTAAGTGACCAACATGGCTGACGGCTCTCGCCCCAATATGGTCGTGAGCCGGCATCGTTCCGGGCCGATAGCCCGTTAAATCGGATTCATTCTAACGGGATTTGCTCCCGCTCTTTCATTGAAACTGTCGTAAACTCGGCCCACATTTGCACGGGGTCGCTTCCACCCACGTCGCACTTTCAACATGGGCCCTTGCCCGAACATGGAAAGGTCCGCAAGTGGCCGACAGAATCGGAATAGAACGAGACGGCTCTCGCCACCCCTGGACTCCTCCCATGAGAATATCAATAAGACCTCCGTGGGCCATAATTAGACCTCGGGCCCGTCCCGATCATGGTCATCGTCTGGCTCATATCTCCGGTGTACAGCCTGTTCCTCTCGAACACGTTTTCAGTTCCGAAGCCTAGTCCCGGGACTTTTCCCCGTTGCCCTCCGACACCAGAAATATTAACGCTGCCCACGCGAGCCCCGTTTGGATCACGGGAGGCGCCCCCGGCATGGTCCCGACTCGATCTCGCACCAGGCCAATAGATTCACGGATTTCTGGATATAATAGCCGAGATTCAATCGAATGTTTTCAGTGTCTCGGAATAATAAAACTTGCCGTGTCCCGGCACACATACATTCTCGATCTTTCCGCGACGATTACGATATTCCCAATATCGGACACCCGTCCGAACATTAAACGGTCTCCTGAATGACCGACACGTTTAGAACGCCCGCTTCTCCGGACATAGGGCTTTTCAGCCGATTCAAGGGATATTCCCTTGTCGCCTCCTTGGCACCGGAAATATCAATGACGCTCATACAAGTCTCGTTTCGACCGCGGGGGGCCCACCGCAGTATGGTCGCAGCTTGCTCTTGCACCGGGCCAAGAGATTTACCGATTTCCGACCGCTCTAACCAAGGTTTAGCCGAATGTTTTCCGTTCTCCTGAACAATAAATTGCCGTATCACGGCATATATATGCTCCGGTCTTCCCGCGACGATCACACTTTTCCCGAGACGGACACTCGTCCGAACATTAAATGGTCAGGACATGACCGATATGATCCCGGATGGTTTTCTTCCCGCCTTCGCGTGAGGATTTCAATACCTCGTAATAGACCTTTTATGTAATTAATTTCTTGGCCATGAGGCCCTGAATCTCGGCGATTAATCAAGGGTGTTCCCTCGTATGGGGGATGTAAATGACGCCGTGACCTTTATGGTATGGCGGGTTTTGGTCCCGACACGAACCACACAATCGTCTGACGAAGTCAGATCGAGCGCACCACGGGCTCCTCGGAGCCCGAATAAATCGTCACTCCGGTGACTGGCACGCCCACGCACTCAATAAAACGAATAAACCAACAAGAGAATGAACAAGTGCAAAAAAAAAGTGCGTCCACAAGCCCCAGCACAGAAAACCTCGATTCTCACGAAAACACGGATCCTGAGGAACACAGCTAGACTCACAATCACACACAACACCTCGCTCCTCGGGCCGAGCACACTAGCCAGCAGAGCAGGCATATACCAAAGGACGCAGTCCGGCATCACCTCAGTCAACGCGAGAATCCACCATGGCACCGCAGCCACGATCTTGCTCACCGAGGAATCACAACCCTCGACACGAGCAACAGCTACCGATCCATCCAATGGTCGACAGACAAATGGCACATCAGCTTCGCAGCCAGCTGACAGGTCGCACGCCCTCCTCGAGGGAGCAACCAAAATAGAGCCTCCACCAGCTCAAGCAGTCCTCTCCGCAGATCACAACCAGAACATCGGCTCAGCACCAAGAAACACCTCACACATGGCAAGCCGCAAGCCGGACATAACACTATGCCAACTCTCGTCAGAAGACAAACTTCGACAAAGTCCAGATCCCATCCGGAAAGGCACATCATAGAAACGACCACCAAAGGTCTTGCTGGCAGACGGCTCTCGCCACGCTCGAGCCCCAACAACCAGCATCTTCTGTCTCTGAAAAGACCATCCACTGGTCACCAACTGCTCGTCAGCGGGAAACCTCCGCTTGCTCAGCTTCTTCCTTCTTTCCTGGTCCTCGACCGGGTCCAAAGGAAACATTCCAAACCTCGGCAAGCCATCCGTCGACTCACACACAGACTGATGCCGCATCTCGAGCTGCACTCCTCTCGAACACCACATCCGAGCTCGAACATCGCTCCAACTCGACCCTCTCGGGGAGCATGACGAAACCAAATGACGGATCTTGATGTCTTCAATCATCACCCTACTGGACTCAGACTTACAGGGGAACCATCCCATGCTGGTCACCAAACCAGGGATAACCATTGCGACACCAACGTCCTATCAAGGACCATCCTCCGACGCCCATCTCACAAAAGGCCTCCGCCCACAGGCGTCACTCATCCATCTGGTCTCATCAAATCCTTCGATCAATGCAAGTGGACACCTGCCAATCCCGATTCCGCCCTTACCACAGAGCCACGGGACACCACCTGAACAATGCTCACGGCGACCTGGTTGTCGACACCATGACCAAAGCACTTTGGGTCCCCGATCGATTATACATCTCACCGCCACAATCCGACAAGACCGTAAAGCCAACAAACACTGCTGTGGTCGGTCACACGGTTAGGCTCACCAGCCACTCACAGCTGCCAACCGGGACCCATAGTCTGCCAGAGACCACATCCTCAAAGCACGATCTCAACCGAGGACACGATTGGGAACACAAGTCAGACACCAAGCCACCGACTCTAACCAACATGTCCTCGACCTCCGTCAGGCGACATCCTCAACAACCTCATTCAGGTCCAACACCGACGCCTGACACGGCTTCCAACACAGGAACAGGGTACTCATGCGGCGCACTAGTCAGCACTTTTCCCCAACACTCCATCCTGCCAGTGCCAACAACCATAATACCTCGAGCAACGGCACGGCAACAACATGTTTCACACCGAGGAACCCATCCTCCGATGCTCAACGCAAACTCAGGAATCCGCCCGTAGCAACCAACGCTACGATCCTGAACCAGTGGGTTATAGGCCCACCACGCTTCTGCTGCGCACTCAAATCCGCGCGCACAGCCGAGAAAGCAAACACCGCCCAACCAGCACTAGTCCTTCCGGAACAGTGCCAGCACCCTCACACGACAAGGGAATGGGCACAACTTCTCACAGACAACCACCCTGCCAAGACAAGGAGCACGTCTCGCACGGACTTCATGGCACACAAGGCCAACCAATCCGAACACACAATGCAAGACGACGATCCTTAGCCGAACGCAATCTCTCCAACCAAAGGAGAATCCAGCGCACTTCGACCAACGGAAGGACTCCACGCTCGACCTGACCTCGAACCTCGCGCATGCTAGAAACAGCACCATCAAGCACCAAGGAAAACCATCGCTTCCATCAGGTCAGCGCCTCCGACACACTCGGCGAGTGTCACGTCGGACCACAATCACAGCATCTCTCGATGCACCACTGCTGCAATTCCTCGAACTGCAACACACCACGCCAAGAGCCGCAACACGAGCCATAACCGACAACCGCCGATGCTCACCCTCGAGTCCCGAAACTCACCGCGGAGCCTTCACAACCCAAACCAAAACCAAGGCGAACACAACTCAATCGCACATAAGAGCGCGGGAGCAAGACTTACTGGGACACCACAGCCCAATCTTGCCTCGAAATCCATAAAACAATCGGGACCGACACGTCATTTCTGACGTCACAGAGCACGACAGGAACATCAGGCTCGATGAAACAGCAGCTCACCGAGAAGATCCTCCGCTCACCCGAGCACACTTCTCGATCAGAACACCCGCTCTGCCACCTTAAACCACGACCTCAACGCCTCAGGGGCTGGATAAATCTCAAGCTGGAGTGGCCAAACCGACAGCAGCTCCCTCAGAGCGCGCTCACGGCCACTTAACCACGAACAGTCCTCTCCAGCCACCTGACCATGCCGCAGATTCCTCGAACGCAGCACCACGAACTCACGCCTGCCAGCAACCTCTTCCCAACGCAGCACAACCAGGGCCACCACCGATGAGGGAGAAGGCTCTCGACCTCGATCCTTAGACCCCATGCTGGCACGAAAGCCGCGGACAGCAACAACCTTCACAGTGCCGCACAACGCACTCAAGCTCTCAAGCGAGAAACTAGGCGGAAAGCGAACACAAAACCCTAAGCCAGCTGCCGACTGTACTGGACCTTATGGACTCTGATCACTGCAACATTTCGAATTCCTATGTACGTCCACAACCACCGCTCTGATACCAGCTGTAACGACCCAGTAATCGGATTCTCGGGTCGTTACACAGTAGGACCCCTGACTGATGGGCTCCTGGGCCGAACGGGTTGGAGGGTGACCCGCTGGCCAACATCGTCGAAGGTACAGGTGTTCGATCGGCCATGGAGCGTGGCATCCCGGTCGAATAACCACGGCCTACCAAGAATGATACTGCCCACTTCTATGGGGAGAACATCACACCAGATCTCGTCATGGTAGGAGTGGAGCTGCAGCGGGACCAAGCACCGTAGCCTGACCGAAATGGAAGTGGTATCCACCCATGATACCTGATAGGGGCAAGGGTGGTCTACGGGTGTGAGACCAAGACGAGTGACAGCGTTCGTGGAGATTGCATTGATACAACTCCCGCTATCGATGACCACCTTGCAAATTTACTTTCCCAGCCTACAGAATACATGAAGGATAGTAGTCCGTCGCCAGTCATCACTGACCTGTGGCTGGGTGAGGATACATCTGACGACCCCCACGTGGGTATCGTCCGAATGCTGGGCATCCTGGGCCTCACCTCCCATCTCGTAGTACTCGTCAGCTAGCTCTTCATCTGCCTCATAGCAGACTAACTCGAGGCCCGTAGGGGTGGTATCCTTGGCCTGTGTGTCCCCAATGTGAAGAGATGGGCGGGTGGGACACTGGTTGGCGAAATGGCCAAACCCATTGCAGCGATAACACTGCTGCCGTGATCCACTAGGCTCCCCAATCATAGGTCCTTTACCTTTATCCTCCCGACGGATAGGAGGCGTAGGCAACAAAGGACGTGCAGGAGGTGCGGGTGCCGATGGACGGGCTATGGGTGGGGCTGTAAGATGCTGGGGACGAGGAAGGTCCCTCGGGGGTGGAGGACGAGGTCTAAGAGCAAACGGCTCGGGATGAGCGTGTTAGTGTTGGTGTGCTACAGGCCAATTTCGAGTCGGGTAGGCCCAATAGTTGTGCGATCTTGTTCATTAATAAAGTGGTGTTTGAGCGTAAATATGCGATTGTGTTACTTTACGTTGTCCCTAAGATATGTGGTTGTAAAGTCAGCTCGAGATGGGATCTCGAACATGAGATTGACTTTACATGTACACATACCTTAAACTGTTCCTGGTTGGAGGGTAATTACTCGGGGACTTTGATTACCTATTAAACTAGTACACATGATGTGTCAGTGACCAGTCTCATGGTCATTGGTGCGGGGCACCAACACATATGTGTAGGTGTATGTCCTTGGAGGATGTGCACTGAACTGATCCGCTATTGGATCTTCAGATGGTTGATTATACCTAATGTCAACTGAAGATCCAACGGTCACAGTAGCATCGTTGGTCCTTTGACCTGAGACATTGATCGGATCTTACACGAGGACTGGAATGGTTTAATTACTTAGCTAAGTGACTTTAACCATAAGTCATGAGTTACCGAGTCATTAACCACTCCAGGATACGTGTGAAGATCATCAATGGTCAAGAAGGGATCGTTCACTGTCGGATATATATCAGACAGTTAATGGGTCATGACATTGACGCTCCGTTAAATCCCTGGCCAGGGTCGTATGAGTTCGTTTAGGACGGACGTCATACACTTTAAGGAGGTCATAGTCAAATGGCACGATCATGGGGTTTGATAGAAACTGTACCCTCGATCGTACCAGACTCATAGAATGAGCGAGGGATTATATCGATGCGGTAACTGTAAACTTACAGATACCAGAAAGGCTGGTTTAAACCCGGGGTCCTCTAGGATCACGCGGATTTACTTGACCCAACGTGATCAAAGGTTCGGAATAAATTAAACTATTGTTCGGCTCTAGTAGAAGCGAAGAATACGTTTAATTTACTTCTAATTGAGAATTAGAAGTTAATGGACCTTAAACTAGAGTGACTGTGGGCCTAGAGGATCACACACAATAGATTCTTGGGTGGCGGATTATTATTATACAAGTGTATGTATTAATTCCTTTTATTTCTTTTTGGAAAGGAGTGTAAATGGAGCTTAATACATATGTATAATAGTGGATAGGACATATATACAGTTTTGGTCTTTTAGAACCCTTTTCTAATAAACCTAAACTCTATATATAGCCACCTACGTGATGCTCATTCGAGCCTTCACTTCTTCCAACCTCTTAAGTTTAAGCAATCACATAACCTTAAGAGGAGGATTAGCCTCCCCCCTTTCTCCCCTTTGCTCTCTCTTTCTCTAGAAGGTGATAGAGTCGGGGAAAGTTACGCCGGGGAGGTACAGCGCAAGGGTCCGTGTGGATCTGCTCTAGAGGCCATACAGCTGTGCGGCTCGGTTTCTCTGCATCGGACTTAGCGGACAGCGTCGTTCCGCGCAAGGTGAAACACGCAACCCGTAATTAGGGTCTTAGAAACACCGATTAGAGCACAGATTAAGCTTTCCATAACACCGGGGTCGGACAAATAAATTTTTGTTATCCGCTGCGTCGCCCGTAGGTGCTGTGCGAAACCTTACAGTGGTATCAGAGCCAGGTTTGCGCTTTGGTCGGTGTTTCATTGCCGTTTAGAACCATATTTGAAAGGGGATTAAATGCTTCAATTGTTAATGCTAGAAGGGGATGTTGGACATCCCCATTCTTCCAGGATGCTGGGCATCCCTGGAGCAATTTTTTTTTTTAAAAAAAAAAATTTATTGTTGACCCGTTTTGGGCGCACTGCGCCCAGGGCGCTGTGCGCCCGCGGGGGCAGCCGCGTGAGCGGGCGTCGCCCACGCGGGGTAGCCGTGTGGCGGGCCCCCGCCAGGCGGGCGCCGCCCACGCAGGACGCCCGCGTGGCGGGCGCCCGCAGGCGGCGCCCGCAACCCGGTGGCAGGCGCTGGGTGGCGGGCACCGCCGGGGCCCCGCGGGGCGGGCCCCGCGGGGCGGGCCCCGCGTGGCAGGAGTCGCCGGGGCCCCACGGGGCGGGCGCCGCGTGGCGGGCCCGCGCGTGGGTCAACGCCCGCGTTGCGGGCCCCCCCGGTCAAATTTTTTTTAAATAAAAAAAAATATTTGCAATTTTTTCTTTTTAATTTATTGTGTGCTCAAATAGTAATAAATATATTAGATATATATATTAAAATACACCGTAAATTAAATAGAACTTTATCTCGTAAGTTAATTGTATTATCTCAAAAGTAAATGTCAAATGTTAAATTTTATTTAACCGTGTTGAATTTACCGAGGTGAGATAATTACTATTTACCTTGAGATAAAATAGTAATAATTGAAGTTACTTCAATAAAATTTAAGTTTTTGAATTTTTAATTATTAGATAATTAGAAATTTTAAATTTTAAATTTTATTGAAGATAAATATAGAAAATTCAATTATTTAAATTTTAATTATTAGATAATTGTTAAATTTAAATTTTGAATTTTAGAAAATTACTAATCGAGGATAATTACATTATTTTAAATTTATTTTTAAACAAAATTATTGGATAATTCGTTTGCATTTAAATTTAAATTATTGGCATGTTTAAATTTTGAATTTAAATTTGATTTTTGGATAATTAAATTTAAATTTAAATTTAATAAATTATCTTAATTAGATGCCCCTGTAGAAAATGATGGTTCTTTACGTGCTTTACTTTATTTACCTGGTATTGGCCTGCTTGTGTGTTTAATTTTACTTAATCATGCTTTGATTTTTAAAATTAAACAAAGCTATCCTATTTTTGTTTACACATCCCATTTTTAAATTCAAAAAGTAAGGATTATTTTCAGAAAATAACCCTTGATTGATTTTATTTGAATGGGTTGACAAGTGATCATGGACTTGGATTAATGTAATTAATTGGGGTCTGCGAACCTCCTTTCTCTCTCTGTTAAAATTTCAATATACTTCTATCTTCCTCCATTATTGTACTCGCCCTAAGGGTTGCTGGAATTTGAGTCACATGTAATTTAATTTTTTCGGCCTGCGTGCCGTGTAAAAGTTGTAATTAATGCGGCGTCGGAGTTTGAAAGTGTGGAGCACACCCGACGAGGACGATCCAGCTGCTTCGGAAGCGGGCCGGATGTCTTAGTTACATTAGGGTTAAAGTCCATGATCACTTGCGTTTATTTTTGCATTGTATGTATTTATTTTGTGTAAACTACTAGGTACGGTAAATATATTGGATATATTTATATTACCACCTAGGGTGAGATCAAGATAAAATTAAATTCTCTCGCGTTTAAATTTTAGATCTGGTAAGCGTGGCTCTAGGAGTCGTCGTGGCCCTCCATCATTATGGAGTGAATGAACGTCTTCATTTCATGGATTTGTTGTGCTTTCCACAAGGTCCATGAGTTTGGGGACGGGATTAAACTCCAAGGCTCGGCCTCAATGGGGTGAGGAATTGAACTCGGCTTTGTTGTGCTTTCCACAAGGGTCGGGTCATGAACTCATTGCTATGTTGTAATGATGGTTAGATCTAACCGAGAATATCCTTTGTTGTGCTTTCCACAAGGGGATGATTTCTCAGGGGTCGAATATCGGATATTGCATTAGATGCAAGTGCTTGTTGACTGCCCTTGAGATGGTGTATGGCTTGTTGTGCTTTCCACAAGGTCGTACATCAGTCTCGTTGGGATTCCGACCCGCTAGGTTGATCTCGTTGATCTCCCGTTCTATATACTGAGGGTTATATAGTTCGATCGAAAAATAGTGGGACTAACTAAGATAGAAAACCACATCTAAGTTAGAATTTGAACACATGCTAAGTTGTCTTTTATTTCTTATCCAGATTACAATGTCGTCGTCCAACCCCCTCCGCGGCATCTTGGATGCAAACCGCTTAACTGGACCGAACTACTCGGATTGGCTGCGTAATCTACGCATAGTCCTTACCGCCGAAAAGATTGCGTACGTGTTGGACACGGTTCATTCTGAGCCAGCTCCTGATGCCGACGAGGGTGAGTTACTGGCTTATGCCAAGTGGTCTGAGGACTCCTCCCTTGCCCAATGTTACATGTTGGCCTCTATGGCTCCCGAGCTACAGAGGCAATTTGAAAAGACTGATTGTAGAAGTATACTTCTCAATCTACGCCAGCTCTTCGGGGAGCAGGGTAGGATTGAGAGGTATGACATCTCAAAAAGGCTTTTCAGGACACAGATGTCTGAGGGTTCATCAGTGCATGCCCATGTACTGAAAATGATGGAGTGGATTGAAAGACTCAATGCATTGGGGTTCAAGTTGGATCTTGAACTATGCATTGATGTTATACTCCAGTCATTGCCCGATTCCTTTTCTTCCTTCGTCATGAACTTTAACATGAACAGGATTGAAGCAACTCTCCCAGAGCTGCTCAATATGTTAAAGAGTGCTGAAGGAACCATGCAGAAAGATAAACCATCTTCGTCTGTAATGGTTATTGGCCGGGCCAACAAGAAAAGGAAGGCCTCTCAAATATCCACCACGAGTAACAAAGGGAAGGGAAAGAAAAAGACCACGGGTAAGCAACTCGCCAAAGTTGACAAAGGGAAGGGCAAGAAGAATGAAAAGGAAGATAAATATTTTCGATGCGGGGAAACTGGGCATTGGAAAAGGAATTGCAAGGCAATTCTAAATGAAGGTATTTTTGTCATAAACCTTAATTTGTCATATATGGAATCCACATCATGGGTATTGGATACTGGATGTGCATCTCATATCTGTAATTCTGTGCAGGTGCTGGCAAATAGAAGGCGATTGGGCAAAAAGGAGATTGAACTGAGGATGGGAAATGGAGCTTTGGTTTCTACCAAAGCTGTCGGGACTGCACGCCTCAGTTTACCATCAGGAGTCATTCTGGAGCTGAATGACTGTTATTATGTTCCTAATATTATTAAGAACATTATTTCAATCTCTGGCTTGTATAACATTGGATATACATTGACTTTTAATAGCACTGGGTGCTCTATAATGAATAATGGTTTGATTATAGCCGATGGTTCATTAGTCAATGGTCTTTATGTATTAGATACACGTTCTAATGTTATGCAAATTTCCAATGCTGATGAAGTGAATTCTGCATATCTATGGCATTGCAGACTTGGTCATGTAGGTGAGAAAAGAGTCTCTCACTTACACTCAATTGGGTATTTGAATTCGTTCGAATATAAGCCATTTGATATCCGTGAGTCGTGTCTCATGGGGAAAATGGCCAAGGCTCCCTTTGGTGGACATGGTGAGAGGGTTGTTGACCTTCTTGAGCTCATACACTCGGATGTGTGTGGACCCATGTCCATAGAAGCAAAAGGGGGTTACCTCTATTTCATTTCTTTTATTGATGACTTCTCTAGATATGGCTATGTGTATTTAATGAGACTTAAGTCACAAGCCTTTGAGAAGTTTAAGAATATAAGAATGAAGTACAGAAACAGACTGACAAAAGTATTAAGGCTCTTCGATCGGATCGAGGAGGTGAATACTTAAGCCATGAATTCACTTCTTATCTTAAAGACCATGGAATAGTTTCTCAGTGGACTCCACCGTATACACCACAACATAATGGTGTATCAGAGAGGAGAAACAGGACCTTGTTAGACATGGTCCGATCCATGATGTCTATGTCAGGACTACCCTTGTCTCTCTGGGGCTATGCGTTAGAGACTGCGGCTTATTTATTGAATAGGATCTCAAGTAAATCAGTTCCTTCTATACCATATGAGATATGGAAGGGCAGGAAACCAAATTTTAATCACATTAAATTTTGGGGGTGTCCTGTTCATGTAAAGAAGAACGAGAGTGATAAGCTTGAGTCGAGAACCGATAAGTGTAGGTTTGTGGGATATCCAAAGGAGACGTTTGGATATTATTTCTATCACCCTTCTGAGCAAAGGGTCTTAGTGGCCAAGAGAGCTGTATTTCTGGAAAGAGAATATCTACTCCAGAAAAACAGTGGGAGCCAGCTAGAATTGGACGAGGTCCAAGAACCACAACCCATAGACACACATTCATTAGATGAGACTGTATCGGTTGATCCTATTCAAGGTGAAACACTGACACTACGGAGATCTGGTAGACTACCGAGAGAATCTGAGAGATATGCTGGACATGTCTCAGAGGGGTCCTCTAAGGTATGTATCGATGAGGATGATGATCCTCAGTCGTACCAGGAGACGATCCGTAGTGTAGACTCCGAGAAATGGCAAGAGGTAATGGATTCAGAGATCCAGTCCATGTACACCAACAAAGTTTGGAACTTAGTTGATGTACCCGAAGGGAAGGTCCCTATCGGCTGCAAATGGATTTTCAAATGAAAAATTGGTGCAGATGGACAGGTTGACACATACAAGGCAAGACTAGTGGCGAAAGATATCGTCAAAGGCAAGGTATTGACTATGACGAGACGTTTTCGCCAGTAGCCATGGTTAAGTCAATCAGAATCCTCCTTGCCATTGCTGTATACCTGGATTATGAGATCTGGTAAATGGATGTGAAGACAGCTTTTCTTAATGGAAACCTGTCAGAAGAGGTGTACATGGTACAGCCTGAGGGATTCACCTCCAAGCCACATCCTAATAAGGTATGCAAACTTCAAAGGTCCATTTATGGATTAAAGCAGGCATCTAGAAGCTAGAACTTAAGATTTGACGAGGCTGTCAAATCTTTCAACTTCATTCGGAATGAAGATGAACCCTGTGTTTACAAGAAGGTCAGTGGGAGCTCAGTGACCTTCTTGGTCCTTTATGTTGATGACATCTTACTCATTGGGAATGATGTAGGGATGTTAACATCAACTAAGTCTTGGTTGTCCAAGACCTTTTCCATGAAGGATTTGGGAGAAGCATCCTATGTGCAGGGCATAAGGATCTATCGAGATAGATCTAAAAGGATGCTAGGATTATCTCAATTCATGTACATAGACACTATCCTCAAAAGGTTTAGGATAAAAAATTCCAAGAGAGGTCTCATTCCCATGAGACATGGAATTTACCTATCCAAGGGGATGAGTCCTAAAACTTCTGAGGAGGTGGCACACATGAATAAGGTACCCTATGCTTCAGCGATAGGGTCAATCATGTATGCAATGCTATGTACACGGCCTGATGTTGCTAATGCTTTAAGCATTGTCAGCAGATATCAGGCAAATCCAGGCGAAGAGCACTGGAAAGCAGTAAAGGGTATCCTTAAGTACCTGCGAAGGGCTAAGGATCTTTTTCTGTTTTATGGAGGAGAGGACCTACAGCTTAGAGCTTACACAGATTCTAGTTTCCAGTCAGATCCAGATGACTGCAAATCCATGTCTGGATTTGTATTCATGTTGAATAGAGGTGCAGTCAGTTGGAGAAGCTCCAAGCAAGACACGACTGCAGACTCGACGACGGAGGCGGAATATATTGCTGCAGCTGAAGCTGCTAAGGAAGCCGTCTGGATGAAGAAATTCATCTTGGAACTTGGCGTAGTTCCCGAGATATCAGCTCCCATCCCATTACTTTGTGATAATAATGGGGCCATCGCCCAGGCGAAGGAACCGAGATCTCACCAAAGGTCAAAGCATATTCTCAGGCGCTTTCACCTTATTCGGGAGATTGTTGATCGTGGAGATGTGATGGTAGATCGTGTACCGTCAGAAGATAACATAGCAGATCCACTGACTAAGCCTTTGACACAGACTGTATTTGAGCGTCATCGGGATAAGATGGGCCTCAAAGTTGTGGGCAATTGGCTGTAGTTCAAGTGGGAGATTGTTAGTGTTGGTGTGCTATAGGCCAATTTCGGGTCGGGTAGGCCCAATAGTTGTACGATCTTGTTCATTAATAAAGTGGTGTTTGAGCGTAAATATGCGATTGTGTTACTTTACGTTGTCCCTAGGATATGTGATTGTAAAGTCAGCTCGAGATGGGATCTCGAACATGAGATTGACTTTACATGTACACATACCTTAAACTGTTCCTGGTTGGAGGGTAATCACTCGGGGACTTTGATTACCTATTAAACCAGTACACATGATGTGTCAGTGACCAGTCTCATGGTCATTGGTGCGGGGCACCAACACATATGTGTAGGTGTATGTCCTTGGAGGATGTGCACTGAACTGATCCGCTATTGGATCTTCAGATGGTTGATTATACCTAATGTCAACTGAAGATCCAACGGTCACAGCAGCATCGTTGGTCCTTTGACCTGAGACATTGATCAGATCTTACACGAGAACTGGAATGGTTTAATTACTTAGCTAAGTGACTTTAACCATAAGTCATGAGTTACCGAGTCATTAACCACTCCAGGATACGTGTGAAGATCATCAATGGTCAAGAAGGGATCGCTCACTGTCGGGTATATATCAGACAGTTAATGGGTCATGATATTGACGCTCCGTTAAATCCCTGGCCAGGGTCGTATGAGTTCGTTTAGGATGGACGTCATACACTTTAAAGAGGTCATAGTCAAATGGCACGATCATGGGGTTTGACAGAAACCGTACCCTCGATCGTACCAGACTCATAGAATGAGCGAGGGATTATATCGATGCGGTAACTGTGGACTTACAGGTACCAGACAGGCTGGTTTAAACCCGGGGTCCTCTAGGATCATGCGGATTTACTTGACCCAACGTGATCAAAGGTTCGGAATAAATTAAACTATTGTTCGGCTCTAGTAGAAGCAAAGAATACGTTTAATTTACTTCTAATTGAGAATTAGAAATTAATGGACTTTAAACTAGAGTGACTGTGGGCCTAGAGGATCACACACAATGGATTCTTGGGTGACGGATTATTATTATACAAGTGTATGTATTAATTCTTTTTAATTCCTTTTGGAAAGGAGTGTAAATGGAGCTTAATACATATGTATAATAGTGGATAGGACATATATACAGTTTCGGTCTTTTAGAACCCTTTTCTAATAAATCTAAACTCTATATATAGCCACCTACGTGATGCTCATTCGAGCCTTCACTTCTTCCAACCTCTTAAGTTTAAGCAAGCACATAACCTTAAGAGGAGGATTAGCCTCCCCCCTTTCTCCCCTTTGCTCTCTCTCTCTCCAGAAGGTGATAGAGTCGGGGAAAGTTGCACCGGGGAGGTACCGTCGCTGCGCAAGGGTCCGTGTGGATATGCTCTAGAGGCCGTACAACTGTGCGGCTCGGTTTCTCTACATCGGGCTTAGCGGACAGCGTCGTTCCGCGCAAGGTGAAACACGCAACCCGTAATTAGGGTCTTAGAAACACCGATTAGGGCACAGATTAAGCTTTCCATAACACCAGGATCGGGCAAATGAATTTTTGTTATCCGCTGCGTCGCCCGTAGGTGCTGTGCGAAACCTTACAGAGCGGGCTCCTGAGGTCGAGCCATGGGGGCTCTCGGATACGTGCCAGATGAGCCACGGGGCTCAACACTACGAAGGGGAAAAGAGCCCAACAGATGGGGTGACTTGAACTCGGCCTCGAATTGATCCAATTCGAGAGCTATCTAATATGCCTGCTCTAAAGTGGTTGCATTGCGGTGAAAGAGTTCATATTGATAATTGGGCCGCAAACCTCTTCGAAAGCGGGATATAGTCATAGTGCTCTCTTCCGTGACCCCACACCGTAAGTAATACTCATCGAACTCGGCGGTGTACTCGGTCACGGATCGGTTCCCTTGGGAGATGCTTTGCCACTTGTCTATGAGACGTTGGCGATATGAGGCGGGAAGGTACTTCTCCCTCAACTTGGTTTTCATATCATCCCAAGTACCGATCTGGGGTTTACGTCGCTGGTTGAGCAGGCTCTCCACATTGATCCAATAAGTTTGGGCCTGCCCTTGCAGCTTCATCTTTGCGTATCGGACTTTTCGGTGGTCCGTCATCTCAAACCACTCGAAGTACTGGTCCATTCCGGCCTCCCAATCTAAATACACCCTAGGGTCCAAGGACCCGCTAAAAGTGGGAGGGTCCGCACGCACACCCCTAAGAATGCGGTCGTCATCCTCGTCATCATGATTCCGTCATTGATGACGACGACCGTTACCCCCTTGATCATTATCAGATGCATAATCATCCACCACATGCACCTGTTGAACCCCAACATTCTCCACTTGAGCCCTTGGCACAGCGGGTTGCTGCACCGGCTCTTGTTGGCCATTCGTCGGCGCGGGTTGCGCCGCTACTGGGCCCCTCTCTAGGATGGCAATCCTCCCAAATAAGCCCTGGATGGACTGATCCGAACTCTCGGCCCGATCCTCGAGGGCTTTCATCCGCCCTTCTAGACGCGTTCCTATGCCATCCATACGCGTACTAAGGCCATCCATACGCGTGTCAAGACGTTCCATAATGGCTCGGAACATCTCGGCCGTCGAGGACTCATCGGAGCTACGGGCCCGGGAATCCGCCATAGGTGATGGTGGCGAGTATTGAGTACCTCGACGGGTGGGCATGCAAAGACACACGACCTAGAAGACACTGACTAATGCAAACACTCACTAGATGATGCACTTAGACCTAACCAATAGCCGGTAAGAGGCGGAGATAAGCGATTCGAAGATCACTCGCGCAAGTGTGTGGCCCTCCCGTTAGGCGTAACCCAACGTTCGGACAACACCTTTTGATATACCGGGTAAAGGGTGCAAATGCAAGTTAAAACACTCTTTTTTTAAAAAAAAATGATGATCCTAGACTTGACTTAGACCATGATGCATGTAAGACATATGCAAAGACTACCCTAGACTCGACTCGCTCTGATACCAAACTAATGCGGAACGGACACGGGAGACGACACTATATGGTGCCACCCTCGGACTCTAGATGAAGACACGACCAGCAACACACACCAGGGAGACACTAAGCCCGACACTACGAGCTCCTAGTGGCGAAATGTCACTAACAGAAGTGGAAGCTCACTCGTCGTCCCAAGCAAGGGAAAGCGCGGACCGTGCGCGGTTAAGGAACCGGCGGAGGTCAAGGGTAGTCCGACTCAACTTCCGGACTCGGATCGAGTCGTGGGACGGGTCACTCTCACTCTCACAGCGGTGACATGGACACACGGGCTAGTACCTACAATCTCGGTAGCGGCAAAAGACCATATACTAAACTAGCAAGCGAATGCCGAGAAGTTGAGACCTTTACCTCTACGCACCCGGCGTGGCGAAGACAACCCCGGCCGAATTACGGACTCCCAGTTAACAATGATTACATCAATACACTAAGTCGACCCACTCCACGCAGGGAGGTAAAAGGTCACATGTGGGGTCCGGGAATCACGCAACTCGGGTTGACGGGCAGGATCTTGATGTCGCCCGGCGGTGCCGAACTCCGCGTTTTCGTGCTTTCCGAACAGCGGCTTCTACGGGCCCGCGGGGCCCATGGACGGCGCTGTCCTCCGGATCTGCGGGGGTGGGACCCACTGTGATGGGGACCCCTGGTGGCGCGTCTCCACGGACGGCGGTCGGCCGGGAACACCGATCGGGGGTCGATCGGCCCCGATTCCCAATTGTTGAACTAGCTGCCCACGGATTTTGATTTCTGTTTTCCAGCGCGCGCTCCGGCAAAAACGGCCACTGCGATCAATCCCGACGTCGGATCGGGACGGATGAACTATCGTTGGAAAGCTCTCTTCAAATGCTTCAATGTAGACCCAGAGAGATCTGCTGGATCTGGTCGGATCATAACTTTATTGAATTTACAAGTCCCTGTTGTATAGTAACCGAAATCTCAGATCTGTAGGGCACGTATCTGAGAACCACAGTTGACCACCTAGTAAACCTCCGATGCAGCTCTTAAGCTCTTCTTAGGAGTTGTAGGGAATCAAACCACGGAACTGGGACTATTTTTAGAATTTGATTTGGAGGTGGCGGCGATTTGTTATGATTTTTGGGGTGACTGGTGATCGAATCTGGGAACAGGTGGACAGAACTGTAGATGGGTCTGAGAACGAATTTTAGAAAATATGAGATGGGCGAATCAAAAATTGAGAAAAATTATGGATGAAGGGGTGATGGGGTGGAACCCCCAGTAAAATTGGACGAACTAACAGAAATCAAAAAGTGGATCTAAGACATGAAACTCAGGACAGAGATGAACCTGGACAGAATTCTGGCAGAACCAAAATGAAAGAGTGGACGAAAATCAAAAATTAGCAAACGTGATCTTAATGCTGGCCTGATTTTTGTGGGTGTAGAGGAACATCTCAGGAACAACGCCTCCAAATTTGGTAGCCAAAGGAGCTCGGGGAAGACCTGTGAATTTCGAGCAAGCTGCTGTGGTACTGCGCAGGCAGAACTCTGTTGATGGCGATGGCAGTGCGGTGGCGGCTCGTGGCGACGGCGGCGATCGTCGGAACCGATACACGAGGCGTCACACCTCAGAATGGAAGCCTTCACAGCTTCAAGGGGGAGAGGGAGGAGAGAGGAGGGGGGCGCACCAGCCCTTGCTCTGGAATTTGTTTGATTCAAATGGCATTAATTCTCCAAAATGAAAAATACAAGCTTAAATAGGTTACATCTCACATCCATCCACAACCGTAGGATCTAGGAGTGGGAGATGAAGGGCTGGGATGGCATGAGACACACACACATAAAAATAAATAAAAAATAAGGGGAGGGGGCGGCCTATTGACTATGGTGGCAAGGGGGGGACAAGTTGGTAGCCACCTTGGACTTTGAAGTCCACTTGTCTCCCATGTGCCTTTTACCATTCAAACTTCTAGATGCCTCCATTTGACATGTTGACTGACCCCACATGGGGCCCATGGGCTTTGGTGGATCAATGGGAGGGGCCTGGGGGTCCCGTGGGGCCCAGGGGTCCCATTTTACAAATAAGCCCCTCGTACACTCATAATTACATACCGAATATAATGAAATAAACATAAATTACACACACATAAAGGCTAACTAAATATGATAAATGGGGAGGCTCAAGGCGGAGTCTCCAGGCTGTCTCCGAGCCAGATGGACGCTGAGGTGGCTCGAGTTGTGCTCCGTGTGCGGTACCGGTGGCTCGGCGTGTCGCGCCGCTCAACTGCTCGGGTGTCCGCACCAGGTCCCCCCTTGCTGGTCCTACTGACAAATTACATAGAAACCCACACAATCCATGGGAATGACGCATTGGCTTATAAAGTCGTACAATTACGTACATACTTTCCCCAGGATATAAACACAAACTAAAAGGACATAAATGCAAAATAAAAAGTACATGCTCGGCGTCGATACCCATCAACTCTCCCCGGGTGGGAGGAACTCGACCCCGTCGAGTAGGGGTATGGATGCTCGAGTACTCCGGCGGATCTGTCACCGTGCCAAGTAACGCGGGTACGCTCCACTCCGAGTGATCGTCACCTGCTCATTCCATATATACTCGATATGCGCGGACTGCTATAGGCCGAAGGTGGACACTCCGGGTGGGACACTCTCAAAAAGGGAGGTGGCGGCTCGAAGACTCACTAGGAATCACCACTGAGTCCCTGTAGGTGACTGATCCGGGTATAGATGTAGAACCTATCCCATACTCACGAGCGAGTCCACTCGCCTCTCACTCATAAGAGACTGACATCGACGAGCTTACACAAGACACATGCAGACAGACATACCACACAAAGAAAAAAAGCACATCGACTCATCTATGACCCTAGACACACCTAATGTTAGTCCGACCCGTACATGGGTGACGGCGGACCAAGACACCCGAATATGTGCCATGCATGCATGTTATGCAACTGGGAATGGATGGCATGGGTACACCTAAATGTCCAAGTATGACCCAGTCATGCATGGACGGCCCTTTGGATTTAGGAGACTTGAGTGGGCTTGGAAAGCCGGGTGTGGAAGAGCCGGGTGTAGGTGTATCGTGGACGGGCTTGGTGGGTATGGAGGGCCCGGCCCGTAGGAAAGGGGTATGATAGTGGACTCCCTCTAAGAAGTGAAGTATACATGGAGGGTCTAAGGGTCCACTAGGGAGTGGGTCAAAGGGATCAAAGAAGGTATGACCCCTTGTGGTGAGTTCCCATAAGTCACGGTCCCACGTGTAGAAGTTTTGAAGGTGTGGATAGTCACCTTCTTGAATTGTGACGGGTGGGACGGGGATCGTAGGCAAGAAGTATGATTCCTCCCTCGGACAAAAGGGTATGAATTCGGGCTCGTCCGGTAGCGGGAGAAGTAGAAGAACCTCCGTGGTGACACAACCCACGGTGCACTCGGAGGTAATGGACCCGAAGGCCGGATGGGTGAAGCTAAGACTAGCGGGTTGGTCAAAGCCTCGCGCCAAAAGATGCGTCAACTCCCATTGTGAATCCAATCCCATGACAAGATCGTCCAATGTGTCAACATGGTGACTAGATCGAAAGGTGGTATGGAATGAGTTGACTGGCACTAAAGGTATGGTGGGGTCCATGGATGCAAAGGGATGTGGGACCGAGCCTTCCTTGAGCCATCTAAGAAGTGACTCGGCTATATAAAGAGTATCCGTTAGAAATACGGGGGGCTCGGGCTTTGGTAGTTCCAAATGAGGTGGTTTCGAATCAAGTTCGGAAATAGAGAGTGTTGACATTGGAGCTCTCATAGATGAGGAAGGAATGTCCTTCTCGTGGTGAAGGGGTCCTTGGGGTGGCTCCGGGAACAACCAATCTACCCCAATAGACCGATCTAGGCTAGTACTAAACCGATCTAGGCTTGTACTAAACCTTTGCATTTGTCCCATCATGGCTTGGAACATTGCGCCCACTTCATCGGGACTATAGGTTCGGGATGCGGCCATGGTTGCAAAGATGGGGTTGGGCCCCCTAGGAATGGAGATGCAAGACTATTTTTTTTTGTTTTAAAAGCAAAATGTTATGCTAACTAATGCACCTAGACATGACCAAAACTCGGTACGTGGCGGAGCTAACCGATCCGAAGATCACTCGCGCAAGTGTGCGGCCTTCCCGATAGGCGTAGCCTAACGTTCGGACTACACCTTTTGATATACCGAACAATGGTATGCAAATGCAACACCTAAGACCGACTTGACTTACATGACTAGACTTAAATGACACCTTTTTTTTTTGTTAGACACCCTAGACTCAAATTCGCTCTGATACCAAATTGATGCGGGATGGGACCACGGACACGACAAGCTCGCGGTTGTCCCTTAACGAGGGAAGCGTCGGACGTGCGCGGTTGAGAAACCGGCAATGAGCTAGGGTGATCGGCTCTCTCGTGTGCCCGGATCGGGTCACGGGACGGTCTCGCACTCTCTCGCAGCAGCGGTAATGAATAGATAAAGCGAGCTAGATATCCCTACACATGCTCTCTAGCAGCGGCATAAACAAATATATATGAAGTAGACAAAATGCCAAGTAAGGGAGCGAATCGATACCTCCATGCGCTCGGCGTGGGGAGGACGGACCCGGCCGAAACTCGTACTCCCGGAACAATAATACACGGAGATTACAGCAATACAAATCGCTGTCCACTCCACGCAGGGAGGTAAAGGGCTACACAATGGGGTCCGGGATGACCGAATTCGGGTTGACGGGCGGCTTCTCGCGCTGTTTCGGCAACACCCGAAAACGTGATGGTGGGGCCCACGTGCTATCCGGAGGGGCCGTGTGGGACCCGGTGGCACCGCTGTAGTGGAGGATGCCTGGAATGGCACTCCCTGGAGTGGGGGCGCGCTGGTTCACCGGCCGGAGGCCGGGCGGCTCCGATCGACACCGGTCGGAATAACCGGCCACGGGCTGCAACTTCCGGTTTTCAGCGTGCGTCTCGGTGAGAACGGGCGCTGCGATCAGCCCCGATGTCGGATCGACACGAGACTGGAGCCATTGGAAAGCTAACTTCAAATCCTTCAATCTAGGCCTAGAGATCTGGCCTGGATCTACACGGATCAGGACTTATGGAATTTCCAAACTCCTGTTGTATAGTTCCTGACATCTCAGGTCAGCAGAGAACATTTCTGTGGATTGCCTTTGACCGCAAGGTAGACGTCCGAATCTGGAGTTGTGTTCTTTAAACCGGTTGTGGGAAATAAATCTACGAAAGCAGGACTATTTTTGGATCTGAATTGGGGGAAGGCTACGAATTTATATGATTTTTACACTAGCAGTGGGTCGGATCTGGAATCTAGCTGACAACACTGTAGCTGAGGAAGAACACAAATTTCTAAAAATAGATAGAAGGCTGATAAAAAATTAAGAAAATTTGTGGATGTAGGGGGTGATGGACAGAACTCTCAGTAAAATTGGGAGGGTTTGAAAAAATCAAAACGATGGCCGGAGGTGGGAAACACAGGGCTGCTACCACTGTAGACAGAGACAGGACAGATCTGGGAATGATTAAAGACCGAAAATGTAAAAATAACAAACGATGGATTGTGGACCTGGAATGTTTTATGGAGAAGGGGCTAGAAGGTAGGAACACACCATAAAATTTTCAATCCACGAAGAGGCCGTGGATGATAGCAGGATTTTCGTGAAGACACCTCTGTCCAACAGGACAGAAAATCGAAGACGATTCCGTGGCGGCTCGAAGGCGGCACGAACGGCGGTGGCGGCATAGATGATCACCGGAGGTGAAGAGGGGATGATAGAAGATGAAATCACTCTAGAACTGGAGGTTGGAGGAGAGGAACCAGAGGGGAGAGGGCTGGGGGCGCAATATGCTCCTTGGCATTCAACAAAATTTCTGATTTTTCATTGATTTTTACATGAAAATACAAGCTTATATATGACTCCAATCAAATCAATTGTGCACCCTTGGATCTATGGATGGGGATTGAAGGGCTGGGATTAAGTGTGATAAACACACAAAAAATATTAAAAAATCAAGGGGAGAGGGGCGCCCCCTTTACCATGGTTAATGGGGTTGAATCGGTAGGTGAGGTAGGCAACCCACCTTGGACTAATTAAGCCACTTGTCTCCCATGTGGTCAAATGGCATTCAACCCTTCTAGATGGCCACCTAGGATGGTTGACTAGCCCAACATAGATGACATGGACCAATGGAAAAGGGCTGGGGCCCCCCTTGCTGGTCCTACTGACAGATTACATAGAAACCCACACAATCTGTGGGAATGACGCATTGGCTTACAAAGCCGTACAATTGCGTACATACTTTCTCAAGGATATAAACACAAACTAAAAGGACATAAATGCAAAATAAAAAGTACATGCTCGGCGTCGATTCCCATCACCTACTATTGCTCCCACCATGGCTCCACTGACTTAAGCATCGGAGGGTTTGCCCCAGGGATTCCCCCTGGGCCCTCTTATCTGTTTCCCTGTCTTGTAGTTCACGATCTGGTGATCCTCAGCCCACTCAGGACCTGAGCGAGATCACGCCTCTTCATCTGGCGCCGTCTGTGGGAAACGCACGAAAAGTCAGTATGGTGCAAAGGAGCTCAGGGAGGAGGTCTGCCGGCGACAGGGGTAAGGCCGTGGTAGCGGCGGGGGATGGCCCTTCTAGGGCCTCACAGAACCCTCCCTCCAACGCCAGCGTCCCCGCCGACGGACCGCCACCCCCTCCTGCGGCGGTAGGGCTACCCCCCAACAGTGGCGCCGAAGCCTTCCATGCCCTCAACGCGAAACTGGATATCCTTGTGGAACTCATGAAGAACCAGCCGGCTAGGGATGGAAGGTCCGCGCTCCGTCAGGGAGCCCTCCCCGCGAAAATACGTCCCATCACACCGCCGGAGGTCGCTTCACGCTCCGCGCCCAGCAGCTCATCCGCAACAGGATTGGAGGACCCTCGCAAGCTCCGCCTCCGGAGAAAGAGGCTTCCTCCACGCCAAGAAGGGGAAAACTGGGGGCACGGCGTCCAAACCCGAAAGCTGACATTCCCGGAGATCGCCAAGACGCTCCCCCCAGGCCCATGGCATGACAGCAACCGGAACTATCCCTCCGGCTGTGAGATTTTGAGGGACGCTTCGCAGAACAGGAGCGCGCCCTCCGCGCCCTGCAAAAAACCTCTTTCCCGGAGGACGTGGAGAAATCCCCGTTCTCCGAGTACATCTTGAAGGAAGAGGTATCTCCCAGAACCTCCATTCCGACCTTCAAGCTCTACGACGGCCAGGGCGACCCGGTTGATCATTACGACAGCTTCGACGCTCTGATGACCCTACACGGAGTGTCCGACGCCATCAAGTGCCGAGCCTTCGTGATCACCCTTGTCCAAGGCGCTCAAGCATGGTTCCGGGCCCTCGCCCCCGGGTCCATCCGAGACTTCAAGCAATTTGGGCGAGTCTTCAAAGAGAGTTTCGCCGGAAGTGCCCCCCAAAGTCGGTAGCGGGGCTCCTGGCCCTCAAACAGGCCCAAGGGGAAAGACTCCGGGCTTATATTCACCGATTCAAATCGGAAGCCCTGAGAATCCCCCGCCTGGACGTGGCCTCAGCCACAAGCGCACTGACTGGGGGCACCCGGGATGAGAATCTCCATCGCGAACTTGTTCTCCACCCTCCCTCGACCCTTGCCGAGCTAGTGACTCTGGTATTGCGCCACGCCGAGTGCAAAGAAGTGCTCAGCGCTTGCCGAGACGCAACCGGCTCAGGTCGGGAGGGGGACAAGAAGCGGGCTTCCGAGCCAAATTCAAGCTCGGGAAAAAAGAGAGACCGTGATGGAGAGCGCAAGCGGAAGTACGAGCGTTACACCCCACTAGCTACCCCGGTCTATGAGATTTATGAAGACATCAAAGACTCGGGACTCCTCCGCCAGCCCGAGCCGATGAGGTCGAAGAACCGCAATCGCGATAGGCATTGCTTGTTCCATAGCGATCACGGGCACCACATCGGTGACTGCCACCAGCTCCAGGATGAGATCGAGCGCCTCATCCGTCAGGGGCACCTAGCTCGGTTCACAGTCGAGCGCAAAGAAGATCGAGGCACCGCAGAGGAGATCGACAACGCCCCCCGAGGGGTCCACATCAACGTCATCTCCGGAGGGACAGCATCAGGAGGCGACAGTAGCCGAGGAAGGAAGCGTCATGCCGAGCGGGCGAGCCGAGCCATAGAGCCCCCCAAGGCCCCGCCGAGTGAGCCCCAGGTCATAGTCTTCTCCGACCGAGATCTGGAAGGGCTGAGCACATCTCGGCCACAATAAACCATTGTAATGTAGATAGGATTCTAGTTGACAATGGGAGTGCCCCTGATGTATTGTCTTATGACTATTTCCTTAAGATGGGGGAAGATCCATCCAAGCTCCGCCCAGTCCGAACCCCCCTCTACGGGTTTAATGGCCTGGCCACTTACCCCGAGGGAGCCCTAAGCCTATCGGTTACCCTCGTCACCCCACCCAGAACTGTTACGGTCATGGTGGACTTCATAGTGATTAAAGGTATGATAGCGTACAATGCCATCTTCGGCCGGGGAATCCTCAGCCGAATAAAGACCGTACCGTCTACCTATCACCAAAAAATGAAGTTCCCCACCAAAAACGGGTTGGGGGAAGTCCGAGGTAACCAGGCCGCGGCTAGAAGGTGCTACAATATCTCAGTGGAAGCCACAAGGCTGGACGAGAAAGATAAGGGTCCCCGGGGAGTCGAGGATAAAACCGCAACCACCGAGCCTGGTGGCAAATTACTGACGATTTTCCTAAACGATGACCCGACCCTAGGAGTAAGGATCGGAGCCGACCTACCGCCCAAGGTTCAGCATCAATATAAAGAATTCCTTTCTGAGTACATCCGAGTCTTCGCTTGGTCCGATGATCAACTGCCTGGAATACCAGAGGAGACCGTGATGCACAAGCTCAACCTCGACCCCGCCGTGAAGCCCGTACAGTAGCGCAGAAGGAAGCATGCACCAGAGAAACAGACGATCATCAAGGCGCAGGTCACCAAGGGACAAGAGACTGGCCTTTTTAGACCGGTCCTGTACCCGACGTGGCTAGCCAACGTCGTCCTGGTACCTAAAGCTTCGGGCAAATAGAGGATGTGCATGGACTTCACCGATCTGAATAAGGCCACTCCTAAGGACTGCTATCCGTTACCGAGCATCGACCAATTGGTTGACTCAACCTCGGGCAACGAGATACTCAGCTTCCTAGACGCCTATTCAGGTTATCATTAGATCAGAATGGATCCAGAAGATATCGAGAAGACCGCCTTCATCACCGACTACGGCGTATACTGCTACACCCGGATGCCTTTCGGGTTGAAGAACGCTGGAGCTACGTATCAAAGGCTGGTCAATCACATGTTCAAGGAGTAGTTAGGTCGGAACGTCGAGGCTTACATTGACGACAAGCTCGTCAAGACCCCCAGGCCCAAGATCACTTCACCGACCTCGCCGAAACCTTCGGCACCCTCCTGAAGTACAACATGAAGCCCAATCCTGCCAAGTGCGCCTTCGGAGTAAGATCTGGGAAGTTCCTGGGTTTCCTGGTCACTGAACGCGGGATCGAAGCCAACCCCGACAAGGTCCAGGCCATCCTGGACATGCGCCCACCAACTTGCGTCAAGGACGTCCAGCGCCTAACCGGGCGTGTCGCCGCTCTCAGCCGCTTCCTGTCCCGTGCGGCCGAACAATGCTTTCCCTTCTTCAAACTTTTGAGGGGGCCCAAATTGGCATCTGCTACGTTCGCATGGGATGAGGAATGCCAGAAAGCGTTCGACGAGCTCAAGGAGTTCCTGGCCTCGCCCCCGGTGCTCTCCAAGCCTGTTCCGGGCGAAGTCTTGCTGCTCTATCTCTCGGCAACACCATCCACAGTCAGCTCGGTCCTGGTCAGAAATGACTCGGGAATCGAGAGGTCGGTCTACTACACCAGCAAGGTGCTCAACGAGGCTGAAAGGAGGTACCCCGGAATCGAGAAACTCGTGCTAGCGTTGGTTACCTCCGCCAAGCGCCTCCGACCCTATTTCCAAGGGCACCCTATCACCGTGCTAACCGGCAAACCATTGAAGAAGATTCTATCCCACCCCGAAGCTTCAGGGTGACTCGTCAAATGGGAAATCATGCTTGGGGCCTACGATATCTCGTACCGCCCGCGCTCGGCTATGAAAGGCCAAGCGCTCGCCGACTTCATCACCGAGAGCACCATCCCGACTGAAGAGAGATCTCCGTCCGCGCCCGGGCCGACCTGGGAACTGTTCGTCGATGGATCTTCCAACTCGGTCGGTAGTGGTGCAGGGATCCTCCTGAGGTCCCCCGAAGGAGTAGAACTACAGTACGCCTTGAAATTCAGCTTTCAGGCGTCCAACAACGCTTTCGAGTACGAGGCCCTTATCTCGGGAGCTCGCATGGCTCGACGGTTCGGGGCTGAGCAAGTCAAAATCCACACCGACTCCCAGCTGGTCGCTAGCCAAGTCAACGGCGAATACGAAGCTCGAGAGGCCCCAATGGTCAAATACCTCCAACTGGTTAGAGACCTGGCCCAACAGTTCGAAGGATTCGAGGTAGTCCGAATAGCTCGGGAGGAAAACTCCCGAGCGAACGCCCTCTCTCGATTAGCCTCCTCTCTCGACCCTGAAGGTACCCGATCAGTCCTCCTTGAAGAGCTAGAGCGCCCGAGCATTGACTCGAAGCTCCTGGCAGTTGACTCGGCCCTTCCAAGCGACTGGCGCTCCCCCTACCAGTCTTGGCTCCAGGACTCCCGAGAGCCCTCCGACCCTCGGGAGGCACGTCGAATGAAGTATCAAGCCCGGAGCTTCGTCATCCTCGACGACACTCTCTACCGGAGGTCCTTCTCTGGTTTCCTCCTGAAGTGTCTCGGCCCCGACGAGGCCAACCGAGCCATCCAAGCGACTCATGAAGGCCTGTGCGGAGCGCATTCAGGAGGAAGGTCTCTAGCCAGGATCCTGCTACGGCAGGGGTACTGGTGGCCAACCTTGCAGCGCTACTGCAAGGCTCACGTACAGTAGTGCGACCGATGCCAGCGATTCGACCACTTGGTCCATCAGCCGGCTACGGAGCTCATCACCCTTACCGAGCCCTATCCCTTCGCTCGGTGGGGGATCGACATTCTCGGGCCGTTCCCTACGGCTCAGTCCCAGAAGAAGTTCATCATCGTCGCCATCGACTACTTCACCAAGTGGATCGAGACCGAAGCCACGACGAGGATCATCGAGACAGTCGTCTAGAGTTTCGTATGGAAGTCGATCATTTGTCGCTTCGGCATCCCCCGGGTGATAGTGAGCGACAACGGTCGGCAATTCGATTCTCATTATTTCCGAGACAGATGCGCCGACCTAAACATTCACAACCACTTCACTTCGGTCGCCCACCCTCAGGCCAACGGGCTGGTCGAAAATGCCAATAAGACTATCTTAAAAGGCATAAAGACCAGACTCGTCAAGGCCAAGGGTAGCTGGCTCAAGGAACTGCCCAGCGTACTTTGGTCACACCGAACGACTCCCAGAACGGTAACCGATGAAAGTCCTTTCCAGCTGGTGTATGACACTGAGGCCGTCATTCCGTTAGAGGTTGCCAACCCGTCTCTCTGAGTCATCCGCTACTCGCCCGAGGCAAACGAGCAAAAATTACTCGAGAACCTTGACCTGGCTGATGAACTCCGAGAGATCGCCAATATCCGAGCTACGGAGTACCAACGCCGCCTCACGCGATACTACAACGCCAAAGTCCGAAACAGACACTTTCAACCGGGAGACTTCGTCCTCAGGAAAGTCGAAGCCTCTCGACCACTAGAGGTGGCGGGCAAGCTATCCCTTAACTGGGAAGGCCCCTACCGAGTGGTCGAGACGCTCGGGAAAGGTGCGTACAGGCTAGCTACAGCGGAAGGGGAACCCATCCCTCGGACGTGGAACGCAGCCGCACTACGCAAATTCTACTTTTAAAAGTTGTGCAAATAATTTGAGGGAAATAAAACTCTTTTCTTTTCATTCAATTGTTGGTACATCAGAAAGGTAAAAGCCAGTACATTGCATAGCAAAAAGTAAAAAAATCCATCTAGCACCACTGCAAGAGGCCATCACTCGGCCGACTCGGTCTTGATCTCCTTGTGTCTAGCCACCGACTCTGCCTCGTGCAGAAACTGGCTCGGTCAAAGGGCGATCGACCCAGTTGGCTCGGGTGGCCCGTGACAAAGGTGACAGAGGGATTAAAAAGAAGGAAGGCTACCTTCCAAGTTGAACTTGGAAGGGGAAGAGGGAAGGAGTGCCTATGAAGGCCTCCTCCTTTCCAACCTGCCAACTCTTTGGAGCGCATGAAGAGTGCAGGCACCCTCCGAAGTGTGAAAGAAAGGAAGAGCAGAAGAGGGAAAAAGACGCTGCTAGAAAGAAAAAGAAACCAGCAGAGCTGGATGAGGAGGCAGGGGAAGGCTTGGAGGGGATGGGCATCACGGATGCCCCCATCCGTCCTCCATCTCGCCCCCTGGAAGCATCGCCGCAATTGATAGAGGGTAAACAGTGTGCCTCCGCACGTTGAACCCTCTCCAGATCCGCGCGACGACCATCGGACCCGTTTCAACCCCGTGCGATGACCATCGAACCTGCTCAATAGCCCAAGGCAGCATGAACTCTCTGCTCCTCCATCACTGGCAGCGTCGTCTTCCGAAGGATCCTCCATGCTCCGAATGCAACGGCACAGCACAACGTGGAGTAGGGGCGAGGAAAGACTGTTAGTGAAAATCCTAAGCGGTGGAGAGGAAGGGACACCCTTCGGTATTTTTATAAGGCTAAGGGAGGCTACTTGCCTTAAATGACTCCCCCCTTGAAAACACGTCAAAGGATTTTTCCACTCTGAACGGTCACCTCAAATCCCTCATTTTCCGCCTCTGTGGGATACACGAAGCGTCCTGGCATTCAAAGTGTGAGAAAACGGAAGGACACCCTGTCAGGAATCCACCCAACCAACATGCGAAAATCACGCAGGACGTATCAGCACTTTCCAACTCTTACCGATACGCTAACCAAATTACGGCAAGGAACGCAAGAAGCAAGTAAGTCATTTATTGCCTCACAAAAAGGAAATCTTTCTTTTTTTTCAGAAAAGAAAAAGAGACAAACGGAGAAAGAGGCAAAACAAGGCAAAATACATCAGGCCTCGGGCCCACTTCGAAGCTAGGGAACGGCAGGTGTGGGTATTTCGCCCCCGGCACCCTCGGTGACGGCCGACCCAGGCACTGACCTCGCCTGTGCGAGAACTGCCTCGGTCGCGAGCCCTCCCAAGGCAGCGAGAGTTGGTGACCCCACCGGAGGAGAGCCCTCTGGATCTTCCCCGCCCGACGCAGAAGAGCTAGAAGCCGACTCCTCCGAGTCATGGCACTGGCCCGAGGGGAAATCGATCCCAGAGTCTCGCTCGTCAACGTAATCCACTACCCGGCGATAACCCTACTTGAACCCCTTGCGGGCGCCTCGGCGAAGAGCTATCTCGTAGTATGGAAGGGCAGCTTCCTGAAGGTCGGCTCGGTAGGCCTCTGAGCCCATGTACTGCTCGATCGCCTCCGCCCCGACCTGCCCCATCCTTTCAGCAAGTTCGGCCGACTTCCGCTCCGCCTCGGACGCTTGCTCCTCTGCCTCCGCCATCCGTCTCTCTGCCTCGATCGACTTCCACTCGGCCTCAGCCACCCGCTCCTCGAGCTCGATCGACTTCTGTTTGGCCTCGACCAATCGTTTCTCCGCCTCAGCTCGGTCCGCCTCGGCCTCCGAACGACGGCGCTCCGCTGCCTCCGCCCGGTCCAACAACTCAGCGCGCTCAACCTCCCAATGATCGTCCAGCTCGAGATGGTGAAGGCGCTCCTCCTCAAGGAGTTTATTTTTCCTCTCGAGCGACTCCCGAGCCTTGGCCAGGTGCTCGGTCAACACTCCGGCTTCCAGCCGGTTCGACCGCGCCAAATCCCTGATCGCGGAGAACTCCCGTTGAAGCCCCTCGTGCGCCTCATTGAGTCGGGCTAGCTTCCTCTCGCACCCTCCGAGAGTCCAGGCAAGATTCGACCGCTCTGACTCCGTCCGGGCGTAGGTCTCCGCCATGGTGGCCCCCATTTGGGCCATGATCAAACCGCCCTCCATGATGACGTCGAGGACCCCGGAAGGAGAATGTCGCCTATCTCCTCCTCTCATCCTCGCGGACACCTCGTGGCAGAGCTTGTATAGATTGCTCGAGATACCGAGCCTCTCTAAGGCCTCCAGCATGGACACCCAATCCGCCCCTGGCCCCGCTTCGGAAGGCCCGAACCGAGTTGCTGAAACGGCCTCCCCGCGCACTACGGTCGGTTGGGGTTGCGACGCCTCCGTAGGAGAACCCCCAACCTCGACCGACGTAGCAAGCCCGGTCGCCCCGGGCGCCACCGATGTTTGGGGTTGCGACGCCTCCGTAGGCGAACCCCCAACCTCGACCGACGCAGCAAGCCCGATCGCTCCGGGTGCCACCGATGTTTGGGGTTGCGACGCCCTCGCAGGCGAACCCCCAACCTCAACTGTCTCGGCCCGCATTTCACTGCCCGAGACATCGCCAACCTCGACCGGCCCCCCAGTCTCGGCCTCGTCTACTTCATCTTCGGCCCCCTCTGTTCCCACTGAGGGGAGAGCCGACCCACCGTCACCACCCTCTGAGGGGCCCCTGGTCTCCTCGGCCCCCTCTCGCCTGGTGGATGGGGGAGCCGGCCCGGTAGGGTCGGCCCCATCTTGCCCCTGAGAGGGGAGCGCCGCCGAGCTAGAGTCGCCCCCGGTAGTGGCAAGAAGGCCGGCCTTCTTGGCCCGCTTCTTGGCCTTCGCGGCTTCTCGCAACCTTCCCTCCATGGGATCCTTGCACTTTGCACCGCCCGGTCGTGAAGTTCCCTCAGATGTCGCCCCCTTGCCCTTATCCCGGGCTTGGGAGCGACCCACAAGAGCGTCAGGCTCATCGGCCGCCGAGTCATCTCCAAGATCGACGACCTCAGCAGCCTCCTCCAGTGGCTCTCACATGATGTCTACAATAGAGAAGAAGGCATGGTCAGGAAAAGAGAGATGATTCCCACCCCTGAAGAAAAATCCGAGTGGTGGTACCTGACGGTTTTAGCCGCGTAAGGAGGCACCGTTCGACATTCTCCGGCGTCACCAATTCCTCGGTCGACTGGCGATTCTTCAGCAGACGAGTGGCATTTTTCTCCACGTGAGGAGGGAACTCCTCCTGCCGGGGAGGAATGTTCGGATGAAAGTTGGGCATCACCTGGCACCTCCAGTTTTCGTCCATCGCCTCCGCCTTCACCCAGAAGAATTGGGTCTTCCACCCTTTGTGCGAGGAATACAACTCCTGTTCCTCCGCGCCTGAATGAAGAAAAAGCCCTTCCCCGCCAACGGATGCGCTTTCAACTCAAAGAAATAATGAAAGAGGTCCAAGGAAGGAAAAATCCCATGCTGGTGGCAGAGGATTCGAAAAGCGGAAAGAAGAAGGTATGAGTTGGCGACCAACTGAATAGGCGCCAACTGGAAAAAATTGAGGAGCTGAAGGACGAAAGGCTCGAAGGGGAGGCGAAACCCGCTCTTCCAAGCCAGAAGAAAAGTGCAGATATGACCCGTGCGATCGTCCAGGCTCGTCTCGTACGGGACAGCTGCGGCAAAGCTGTATCTGAGAGGCAAGCGAAACCGGTGCTCCAGCTTCTTCACCTCGGCTTCCCCTAGCTTGCTGTGATTCGGGACCGGCGACCTTACCTCCAACCCCTCGCCCGAACGCTGGCCCGCCATGGAACTCAAGGAGGAACTGAAAGCAGAATCTTGAGAGAACCCGAAGACTCCGGGGGAGAAGGAAGCTGCCGGACCGCCTCCGCGGTTATGCGCACCAATTCCTCAAACGCCGCCGCGAGGCTATGCTCCTCCGTCGTGACTTCACGACGCATCAAGGAGCCCCAAAAGCAGAGGAATGAAGAAAAGCCAAAAACCCTAGAGAGTCTGGGATGACAAACAGCGCCCAACGCCTATAAACCCTCATGGGAGGCGGCGCGTCATTCTGACCTCCGAGAAAAAGGGGGCCCCTTCATTTCAAATCCGTCAGGATCACTATAATTACGGGCCCAGGTAACCACGGCACGTGGCTACTTAACACCGTCAGATCTCCACCCACCTAAGCCACGCCGGTCTGACGCCCTCATAAACTACTCAACCGAGCCTCCTTTGGCTCGGGAGTAGGAGGGGGACAAGTGGAGAGGGGGATTTCTGCAGCCCATTCAAAGAGCAGCCCAACTAGGCCCGACAGGGCTCAATGAGGCAAAGCTCACCCAAGTGACAGCCCACAGGGCCCACTTAAAGAAGAAAGCCCAATAAACATCGCTCGAGGAAACAACCCTCCTAGGCGGCCTCAAGGCTCGGAGGGCCCGAGCATCGGTCAGGTCAGGAGAAAGGCCCGCGCCCGAGCCATCTCTCCGCCCGAGAGAAGGAGGCGTAGGCTAGCCTATCCGACCAATCTTTTACCGAGCTAAGCCTACCGCCCGGATAGGGCTGACCCCTCTGAGCTCGGAACGACCGATGATTGCTTATCTTTGTAGCCGTTAAGAGTCCGCAACAGGCAAGAATTCAGGAAGGCAAGGGACTTCTTCTTCCCCACGATGATAATGCTCCCACGATAAGGCCATAAAAGCCCACGATGAGGACGTAACCCCCACCTGAAACCCCTCGGCTGGCAGGACTCCAAGAGACGGCGTACTATTTAAACCACGGATACCCTCCGGCTAAAGGTAAGCGAAGAAAGGCAATCATACGCCTAAAATTCCTTAGCAAGAACCGCTTCACCCTTCTGGTGGAGAGGGATCTCGCGCACAAGCTCTCTCCTCCCTACTATTGCTCCCACCATAGCTCCACTGACTTAAGCATCGGAGGGTTTGCCCCAGGGATTCCCCCTGGGCCCTCTGATCCGTTTCCCTGTCTTGCAGTTCACGATCTGGTGATCCTCACCCCGCTCAGGACCAGCATGAGATCACGCCTCTTCAATTCTAATACTGAAACTCATTCTCCGACCCCTTCCTAGCTCAGATGGCTCCTAGGTCTTTGCTCATGCTGGATGTCCTCGTGGCTGCCCTGCTGATCATCTCCTCCGAGGTGACTAACACCGTTTGCATCTCATTATCCAGCTTGAATCACAAAGCAAGGGTACTCTATAGCCTCCCTTTTGGTGGTGTTAGAGAGACGAGAGGAAAAAGTAGCGCAACACATGCATAGATATATGTAGTTCAAATATTGACGTACCATAGCTCTTTCAATAAGCTGGATAAGCTAGAGATGCGGGTTTGTGACAGTGCGGACAAATAATTCGCTACTGTAAGAACGCCAGACGCCGCTGCGTTTAGACGTTCATAAGTTCTTTAGTTCTTATTCGTTGTGTACTCGCTTTATGGCCGTCCATATCTAACTCGCCGTCTGCACGCCCTCCACACATTCAAAGGACGCCGTCGAGAACCTGCCCGGTGGAGGCGGCAACGTACAGGTAGTGCCAGTACGGTTGCTGCATGTGGCGGGTGGCACAACGGATATTGCAACCGGTGCTCCAAGTACGGGGGCGGTGACGGGGGCGGTGGCCGCAGAGCCTACAAACACTGCCAGTAGAGATGTCAATGGGTCGGGTTCGGCTCGGGTAGACCAATACCATATCCTATCCGTGAAAATTTTAATAATACCATACCTGGATAGTACCCTATTATTTTCGCGGGTATGGATACGGGTATATCCGTCACGGGTATGGATATATCCGCGGATATCCGTATCCGTCCATAAAGCATGAGCCCACATTCACATCCAAAGAAATGTGAGAATTATGAGAATTAGAAAAAAAGAAATCCGACCAATTCTTTCCTTTCTAAAGTAATTTTTATGTTTTATAAAAACGTCCTTATAATTTTAGCAAGAAGTGTAAACTCTCAAACTCAACAAGACGGGCAACGGATTGAGTTCATGTCAAAATCATAGGCATAACATGCACAATAAGTTATTAAGAGCGGATTCGGATCAGGTACGAGTTTGGGTGCACTAAATCCATACCCTATCCGAATATGAAACGGATATTTTAAACGTATCCGAACCCGAATCCATATCCGTTTATTCGGGTATTATCCGACCCATCACGGGTCAGGTAATGCGGGTAATCGAGTTTACGGGTATTTTTGACATCCCTAATTATCAGTGTGGATGTTGCGGCAGTTGGCACAACGGATACTGCAGCCGGGTGCTGCAGCTCCGGGGGGACGCCACCACTAAGAACACCCACCTTCGCGACCTGCCCATCCTGGGGAACGCCTGGATACCTTTGGTACGTACACAGATGGAGTAAAATAAACCCATCCGTGGATTAGGGTGGAGGATGCATGGGTGCGAAATAAAGGAGCCCGAAGAAGTACGTGATTCAAAATAAAAGGACTCTGGACATGTTTGTACGACTTCTCGGAGGCTATCCAGGATGCTGGCTAGGGATGTTAAGGAGTCCTGGCCGGAAGTCAGGTGGTCATACGGATAATGGTAACGGATCAATATAACCGCGTGTGTACTTTGTGGGTGATGAATTTGTCGTTGGAGATTGAAATATGATTGTGTACTTGGTTTGTGAAATGTCCAACCCGAGGTGTGACTTAGTGATTCACCGACTCCCGTCATCATAAAGAGGCAGTGAGTTCAATTTTGTTCTCTAGCGTGCAGAGCAGGATGAGTTTAATTCTGCTCTTTTGCGTGTGAACTAGGATCCTTCACCACTAGATTATTCATAAACACAAGGCTGTTAGTTAACCAGATCAACCCCCCCCCACCATTATTTATAAAAGAAATACGAAGTATCAGTTTCGAACTCTAAATCTTCCCATTCCTCTCCTTGTATCCCTTTAGGGCCGATTTGATGGCAGAATACGCCCCTTGTTCCGTCGGTCACGCCCCTTGTTCCGCCGGTCAAGTCCTCTTCTCAATTTGGTATAACATGGGTATAAGAGATGGAATAACATAAAATATGTATTGTTTATTGTAAAAACGGCGACTTGTTCGGGTTAGATATTCACTGAAATGGTGGAATACCGTAGGACAGCAACCGACGACTTGTTTGGGGTTGCTATCAAACAGGCCCTTAGATCTCAGGCCACTAAGCCATATATATAGCTCCCCCAATAAATAAATAAATAAATAACGGATTTGTGACCGTTATAATATTGAGGTTGAAAATATGATCATCTCTAGCTAGGGATGAGGACGTGCATGCCAGTGTCGATCATTATTTGTGCCAAGAGATCTTTAGCCTGATCGTCTCCAAAATTAACCTAATCTATTTAACAGTGTCCCGACCTATTCGAACCTATTTAACTTGACCTTATTTGGATGGAGCCAGTTTAGGGAAGGTTGAATTGGGTCATCGGCAAAAACACAACACGGCAACGCAGTGCCTTGTTTTGTCTTTTTCACCTTTAAAATTTCCTATTCAAAAGATTATTGATCTACAAAAACCTAATTACTTGAGAATACACCCGTATTATAATCATATTAAATATTTAAATACATATAAAAAAAGAAGCATATTCTCTGGGTGTCCCTTCCTACGGAGTGATATTGGGTTTGGACTGGCCTCGAATTTTGTAACCCTCAACCTAACTAATCTGGCTAGATATTGATGACTTTAACTCCCTCTAGTTGAGTTTCCACCCAAACGAGCAATCCACACATGTCGCCCTAATAAACTGACGACGAGCTCAAGACTGTAAATAGTGATGATTACGTAAACCCACAGCTTCTTTACACATAATCGATTCACATAAAGTAAATTAAAAGAATAGCTTGCATTTAAGCACACATGAAAAATTGGTTAAAGCATGCCAAAAGTTTGATGACCTGCGGGTCAAAAACACGTACAAATCAGGTGGAAATAAGAGTAAACAGAAATATGATGCTACACATGAGAAAGTTATAATATCATATTTAAACGGGTAACCTAATCTACACATGAAAGTTCTAATATAATCATTGAACGGGTAACTTAAAAGTCAATTGAAATTGGGTGGGAAATCCACGATTGACACCTCATGTACACAAAACCAATTAAGCAGATCTCATCAAAACATAAACAGCATGACTCACGATAGACAGCTCATGTATGCAAAATCAATTAAGCAGAGCCCATCAATACCTAAACACCATAGATCATGGCCCTTAATCAACTACAATATGATGAAATTAAGTTCATCGAATTTGTATGATGAAAGTTTATGCAAATTGTTATCTTTTCGGCGGCTCCTCCATGGTACTGCACTTTTCTTGTTTTGACTGCCAGAGGACTATTTGGAAGTGGGTAAGAAGACCACTGGTCTTTCTTTGTACACTGTTTGACAAATGTATGTGAGAACTCAGATGCCTGAGTTGTAAGTCTATAGTTTTTATACTAGCTAACAACATTGATTCAAAAGCTTCGAAATGGAAAGAATAAACGAAGATGTTAATCTGTTGCAATTCATACTTCCACCTCTTTTTACTATTTCCTACGTACTAACCCTATGTTCTGTCACTTAAGATCCCTGCGATCAGTTGTTCAATACTAGTGTTGGCATGTGTAACAGTACCTAATATATATTGACTATATCATAAATTACGTTCTTCCTCTTAGACATTTACTACAACGGACAGGAGCATAAGAGGGGGTATAGGGGAGTGAGGCCGCTCCAGAGAGAGAGAGAGAGAGAGAGAGAGAGAGAGAGAGAGAGAGAGAGAGAGAGAGAGAGAGAGAGAGAGAGAGAGAGAGAGAGAGAGAGAGCATCACTACACCAAAACGGACCTATAGCTATGACACTTAGGTTCTGTTAATCATAGGAATATATATTAGCTACGCTCCTTGTCATAAGTAAAAGATGTATCGTACTTACATTTTGATGGCACCGTAGGAATAGGTAGCTCTGGTTCTAGGAAAGGACTCAAGGATATTGCATGTCATAGTTATGGACCTACGCACGTGTAGGCACAGAGAGAGAGAGAGAGAGAGAGATGAACGTGTAAGCACACATAGAGAGAGAGAGAGAGATGCACGTGTAGACGCACACACGCAGAGAGAGAGAGACTTATATTTACACTTACGACACTTATCTACGATTCTATTAATTAAGGAATAGTCTTGATTATATCTATAATTTTGTGAATTTATATATTAGTTACGCTCAATATCGTAAGTAAATGATGTATCATACAGTTTGATAGCACAGTAAGAATAGGTAGCTCTGATTCTACGAAAGGATTTAAGGATATCACCTGCCATAGGTATGGACCTGACCTGACCAACCAACCCAAACCCATAAGAATATGTTTCAAGGATTTTCGTGTCAGGCTAAGTGCCCACTCCCACCAAAATAAAATTAGGGGTTTTTCTCCCCCCAAATTACTCGGCCACTCAAATCCCCTCACAAATTCCCCAGATCACGTCTTCGTCCTCCCCCTTCCACCTCGTACCTCTCCTTCTCCCCCGTGTTTAGTCAAGGTAGTGAACATGATCATAACCACGTGTGTTTCAATCGTACAAGGAGGACGAGGCGTGGGCACCCGCGCGGTGGAGATTCAAAGGCGGTTGACAGCGGCGGCAATGGTGCTGCTGTTGGCGTGGTGGGTGAAGGGTGAGTTGGGCGGGTGGAGATGGGCCTGGGGATCGACGACACTATGGTGATAAATGTGGCGAAGAAGGCCGGGGAGCCGAGTGTGATCACGGTCAGCTGCCTCGACTAGATCAGCCTTGGCTGCAATCTCTGTTGGATCATCTTCGAGTTCAGGCTCTGCATCGATCCTCAGGGCAGATGAGGCGGGCTGTAGGCTGGCGAGGCTTTTCTTGCTTTGTTCCTCAGAGAACAAGTGTTTTGGGTTAGGCTTCATACTCCCTTGTGTTTGGGTATTTCTTCATGTTTTCAACTTCTGTGGCAAATGTTCATGTATGAGGGCACTCGTACGTGTGTGGTTTTTGTGTCATGCTTCGGAGCGGGGACTGTTATTTATGGTCTTTTTCAATCATATTTTGTTTCTTTCTGGGTAGAGGAACTTACTGCTCTTTAGAGGAAGTTACTGCTCTATGTCATATTTAACTTCCAAGTCGGAAGTCCTCTTCTTTTAACGGAGGATGTGTTCTTTTCTCCAGTTTGTGTAATATTTTTTATTTGTCAAGTTAACTAGTGGCTAGTGCAGAATCTGAGCTCTCTAGCTCTTTTTCCTTGATTTTTTGTTGTTTTTTCGTCAATTATTCACTATGCGATTTCATGATGCTGGGTTTGTTAGTGTTAACGGGCGTGTTGAACATGGGCCATGCAAACAGAACAGCCCACTAGATGCGCAGAGACGAGCCTTGTCGGATGTACATGGCATGCTTTCGGTTTTGGAGGATAGAGCCTGGTTACAATCTGTTAGGCCTCTTGTTTTATGTACTTACTTCTTATCTTCTTGACAGATTAGGACTCCACCTGGTCGTTCATTGTAAGCTGAGAGTCCTACTGTGTATGAGAGACCTTGTTTACGAGGAGAACTGGTTATGCGGTTGTCACTGATATATGTCATATTGTGAATAGAATGACCTGCGCTCATCATCTCAGAAGAAACATAGCGTGAGGTCTTCTTCCTTCAAGTGGGTGTTCTGCATTTGTTTTCATGGTATCAGAGCTTCTTGGCTATCTAGCGCCCCCTTTGGTTTGTTTTTTATTTACCTCTCCTGTCCTTTCCCTGCATTTATTCCTGCGTTCTCTCTCCCATGGCCAGCGATAGTGCCTCCGTTGCTTCCTCTGTTGCCCCCCCTTCCATCGCTCCCTCCACCTCCTCCATGCCATTACCTCCAGCCAATATTCTCCACTCCATTCCCTGAAGCTTACTGTCGATAATTATCTGTAGTTATGGCGTGGCCAACTGCTTCCCATCCTTCGGAGCCATCGGGTCATGGGGATTGTTGATGGTAGCGAACCTTGCCCTCCCAAGATGCTAGAGGCGACCTTTGATGGTGCTGCTCCATCCCTCAACCTGGCATACAATGAGTGGATGCAAAGAGATCAACTGGTCCTAAGCTGGTTCCTTGCTTCCATCACTGAACCGGTTCTACATCTCGTCATTGGTCTTCCCACATCGCATGAAGTCTGGGATTCCCTTACCCTGGCTTTTGCTGTGCACTCCCTTCAGTTGTCCACACAATTACAAACCATCAAGCATGGCACTGCACGTCCTCTGTCACAGATTACTTCCAACGGGTCAAGACCCTAGCAGATGCGCTTAAGGCGATTGGCGACCCCTCTCCACTTTTGCCATCATTATGCATCTTATTGCATGTCGTGGTCCCCGCCTTTGACTCCTTCATCCCCTCTATTACCACTCGCTTGGATGATTTTTCCCTTGAAGATCTCTTAGTAAGCTGATTTCTCACAAGATTTGGTCACAACATTCCTCTCTTACGGTTGTTCTGGGGTTTCCTTCGGTAAACGCAGCTCAGTGCCCTTCCTCCTTTGCACTTCTTCCCACTCCTCAGCACGCACAGTCTAGCCCTAGAAACCATAGTCATGGGAACTCGGGATGTTGTCACGATTGGGGAAACTATGGTGGTTGTGGTCGTGGCAACAACAACAACAATAACAAATGTTAGATTTGTCATTTCTATGGTCACCTCATGGATGCCTGTTCAAAAGGCTATGAACCTTGGCGATGTACTCACGGCAGCCGTTTCCTCTGCCTCCACCCCTGCCATTGGCCTACTCTATCAATACTTCTCCAAGCATTAGCTCCACCGCATGGTACCCTGACTCTGTGATGACACATCATATCACATCGGATGTCCTCAACTGGTGTGTAAATTAAAGAAATCAATATACTAACTTAAGCATGCTTCATAATAATAATATATTAAGTTCAATGATACCATTATTTTCTTTAGATTTAAGGAAAGCATTGTTGATCAGTGCATATACATGAAAATCAATGAGAATAAATTTATATTTCTGATTATGTATGTTGATGATATCTTATTTACAATTAATAATTTTGGTATATTACATGAGAGTAAGGATTTTTTCTCTAAGAACATTGAAAGGAAAGATATGAGAGAGAACTTATGTGATTGAAATTGAAATATCTTAGAACAAATCACAAGAAATTGTAGGGTTGTCTCAAAAAGAATATATATCAATAAAGTTCTACAAAGATTCACGATAGAAAAATGCTCAAGAAGTGTAGTTCCAATTCAGAAAGGGACAGATTTAGCCCTATGCAATGTCCAAAGAATGAATTGAAACGCAAAGAAATGGAAGGTATTCTTTATGCATATGTTGTTGAGAGTTTGATGTATGCATAGACTTACACCATACCAGATATTAGCTTTGCTATGGGAATGCTGGGTAAATATTAAAGTAACTCATGATTGGATCATTGAAAGGCAGTAAAGAAAGTGCTAAGATATTTGCAAGGGACAAAGGATCACGTGCTTACTTATAGAAAGTCCAATCATCTAGAGGTGATTGGGTATTCAATTTTAGACTTTGCTAGATGTTTGAATCTAGAAAATCCACATTCGATTACTTGTTTCTTTTAGCCGGAGGAGCAATCTCATGGGAAAATGTGAAACAATATATCATTGTTGCTTCCACAATGGAGGCGGGGTTTGTGGTATACTTTGAGGTCACAGTTCATGGAAACTAGTTGCGGAACTTTTGTTCAGGACTTAGGATTGTAGATAGCATAGTCAAGCAATTGAAAATTTATTGTTATAATTATGTAGTATTCTTCTTCTTTAAGAATGACAAGTATTCAAAGAGTGCTAAAGATATGAAAGTGAAATACTTTGACGTGAAAAAAGAAGTTTTAAAAAAAAAGGGTGTCAATTGAGTATATTAGCACCAATCTTATGGTTGCGGATCAATAGACAAAAAGGTTGTCACCAGGGATATTTAATGAGCATGTCGAACGAATGAGCATCATCTTTTGTTCTCATTGATTTTGACATTTCGAGCTCACTTACGTAGTGTTTATGATATATACATGCCCTATTTTTTTTAATGTGCACATAAATGAGATGAATATGACTAGACAACGGCTTTGATAAAAGTAATTGATGGTGGAGCATTATGATGTCACTATAAGAAAAAGTGGGATTAGCAATGGAAAAATTAATTCTGTCTCTAATCCCTCTCTAATATGTCGCTAATGAATTTAGTGATAGATTAGCGACCAATTAGCCACCGTCACTAATTAGCGAGTAACTATTAGTGACCAATATATATTCCGTCACTAATTCGTCCCTGATTAGCGACAAAAATTAAAATTCCTCTCTAATTGGTCACGGATTAGTGATAGATTAGAGAGGAAATTTTTTCGTCGAAAATCTATCGCTAATCTGTGACCCATTAGAGATGGATTTTAATTTTCGTCACTAATCAGAGATGAATTAGCGACGCAATATAAATTGGTCATTGATAATTAATCGCTAATTAGTGACGGTCACTAATCTTTTATTAAATTCTTTAGCGACAGATTAGAGAAGGATTAAAGATAGAATTTTTTATCGCTAATCCCACTTTTTTCTTGTAGTGTGTTAAGTGGAGTTAGTGTTATGGTATATAAGAGGGACTGTATCGAAACAATGATATACAACCATCCTAACTTGCATTAGCTTTTTCTTAATGATAACAATTACGATGATCAATATATAGAAGATTTTAGTTTGATACAATCCGCATTACAGTTATTTGTTAAACCATGAAAGGGATAATACCATACGAGTTAAGTGGGAGAATGTAAGCATTAATGTGTGGCCCATTAGACATTAATGAGGAGCTTTAACAATTTATTTTAAATGCTAAAAAATTATTGGTCACTTTTGAGAAATGGGGAGTTATTCTTGATCAATGCATCCCTTGATAGTAGGATTTGCCAACTCGTTCGTATCGGTCTTTCACTGGTACGGTACGGTACGAGTTAGTATCGTTACGTACTGAGACCAAAAAATATTATATATATATATATATATTACGGAATAAAATAACTCAAATCATTTTATATCCCAATTGATTAGCTGATGTGTTGTTTTAACGAACGCCCCCTGTTCGAATCTCACCTCAAAAAGATTAAAATAATATATAAAGCGTCTTACTTGCGTCTCACAGATCGGTCGTCCTTATCTGTAGTTGAAAAGGGACGGGATGGGCGATTCAACTCGTCCCGTCTCAGTTTGGCAAACTCTATTTGATAGAAGGGTGCTCTCTAGCTATATGGGCCGGTCCTCTCTCTCTCTCTCTCCAAGAAACATATTTTGTCTCCACGACAAATTAAGGTACATGGAATGAATGGATTTGGAGAGAGAATCTCGGTTGTAATCTTCTTATTGATCTCCAAACGATTCGATCTTTCGAGAATTTCGCAAATGCGTCAAGGTATGATTCCTAATGACTTTTTCAAACGTGAAGATTATGAAAATTTAAGATTGTAGAATTAGAGTTCATACTAAAATCATAGATCTCGTCAAATTAAAGAAACTATTCACAGCAAACCGTGCATGTGAGGAAGCCACTCAACCCCCTGCGGTACACTGCCGGCGGAAAAGTAGGCGAGAACGAGTCTACACATTTGGCCCACTGTGGACGCGCGTGGCCAGCAATGCTCTTTCTGCAGTGTTCGTACACACGAAACGTACGTAGAAACAAAAATCTAATGAGAATCTGCTATGTTCAACAGTAGATAATGTTTGTAAATTATCTTGCAACGATATCTCGCTCAAGCCAATCCCAACCGCTCTGTACTAGTCCAACCGGGTCGGGTCATTCTTAATTCCCATTAATTAATCTTCCATAAAACTCTGATAGCTCATGGCGATAAGATCTTAGGTTGTTTTATCTTTAATTGTATGTTTGTGCTAGCTGGCAACTAGGCGAAGAGACGTACGGCATCAACAGTGGTCAAAGTTGGTGATCTCATTCTCCAAGCATGCCACCAGATCGAAGATGTCAACATTAATAATTATCCATCCTTGTCGTGAAATATATGATGAACAGTTCCTCGATCGATCATATGTCGCAAATTATATTGATCTTTCTTTAATATATCATTATTGACCGCCACGGATCTAATTCTCTTTCAGTCTCCTCCTTTGCTTTAATGTTTTATGAATAAAGTTTGATCCGAATAAAAAAAGTAAAAAAAATTAAAGGTGGCCTTGATTGAAAAGGCATTGTTTCACGGTGTTTCCTTCTCTTTAATTAACCAATTAGCATAGTTGCATATAATTAACTAGTGTACGGAATGCGACGTGTTATCTTTTGTCAAAAGTCACAAGTGGGTCAACTTAAGTGTGTATATACATACGATGGATGTGCATACGCAAACCTTCATGCATTATAAATTTAACATAGTTTACAACTATGTATCTGGTTCTGATTTTTCTGTGGCCATCAATGTTATCAGAATTAAATCGGTGTCTGAACCAGTTAATGAGTTGGTTCGGTTCAAATCGGTTGGATCGTATAATCGAACCGATTTGAACCGTGATGTCATCATAATATTAATAGATGATCCGACGTCCGATTCTATAACCCAAGATAATAAGAAATAACATATAATGATCAAAATAAATAAACATATATGTATAATTATTAGTCATGATTACGTAATTATACAAGTAAAAAATAACAATAACATGATTAAATAAACAAACCTTAAAATTTTGTAATATTTCATTGATCTCCACTGTTCACAATTGACATATATACTCATTTAAATATTTAAACTTCAAATATATCTAAAATAAAATGATAAATAATAATAAATCAATAATAATAAGATAATTTTGTTCACACATACATATAACTTTAAATCTCTAAATATTTTTATATTTATTTTTTTCTATTTTAAAGGATGAATCGAGTCGGACCGGTTCACCGGTCGAACTGCAGTTCGTCCGATTCGTCATGTTCTTTAAAATTAGATCGGACTGGCCTTAATCGGACCAGTTCCTGTATCGATTCACAGTCGAACCGATTTGACCGATAAATCCGGTCCGATTCTGATAACACTGGTGGCCATCTAATTAGGTCGATCACTTTCTTGGTCAGCCAATCTTGAGATTTTCTTTGAACGCTAGTCAAGGCACACAATATATGTCGATCCTTCTGTCATGCTCAATGCAGCTAGCATTATATTATTAGTGGAGGGACCGAGATATTGCTGCGATACTCGACTTTAGCCGTAGTATATCACTTTTCATCTTAACTATCTAAGAGATAAAATATAGTTTTTGAGAAATTTCTCATGATCAGAAGATTGAACTAAAATTCAACTTCTCAAAAAATATACTTCATCTCAATTAACTATATTTTAATCTAAAGATATATCTCACAGTTGACAAAAAAAATAAATGTCACTCTTAAAATAAACCAGTACCATACTTCGACATGTTCATGGATGAGGGCAGGCGCAAGATCGAGCTTTCTGTCTAGAGTAATGCTCACATCATTCTGCAACTCATGGTAGCGATTGGTCCACGTTGGCATATACCATTTCACCGGTCAGACGAACCGAGACGTACTCTGACAGATTTAATGGCATTGTCACAAAGACATTAAATGGTGTCATTCCCACGCAAGTCTCGGTTTTTGGCATACCAAAAATACCCTTCTGTGATGGATATATTAAAGCCTTCATTTTAGAGTAAAAAATATTACTCTTCATTTTATTGCTACCGTGGGCTTCACTTTCTCTCTATGGAGATAGGATGGAGGTCTGATCAGGAGACGTATTCAAGGCTCTGTGAAGCGAGTGACGTAAAAGGAGAAAAACGGTACCTGATGTAACATCTTCTCATTCTGTTTACTCTGTTTACCATTTTTCTCTGAAGTAAATGTGTTACTGAAACTGGAGAAAACATATTCAATGTAAAATATATTGCAGCAGTATTAATGGCAGACGGTAGGCTGTTATGCTGAAGAATAAATAGATGGAGTACTTGTTGTTACACATTAAATATAAAGCTCCAGTTAAGATAGCCTATGTCATTAACTGGAGCTATCTTATTATTAGGCATGATATGTTATTCTTGTATATTATAGTTCACAAATATACAACATGTTTCATTGATATAGTCATGAATAATATGTCATTCTTGAACATTATATCTCACTCTTGTATTGTAAATTTCATTCTTGCACATTATATTGAATAACCGTCTAAATGATTACACTGATACGCAGCATGATTTATAACTGAGCAAAATATTTCATTCGAATTCATTTTATTTCATTGCTAGTACATTATATCTCTTATCTGTACAAAATATTTCATTGAAATAGTGCACCGATAATTCCTTATGTATTACAGTCTTGTATAGTATATTTCATTCTTATTACAGTGGATTTCATATATAAACAACATATTTTAGTATTGCAGATGCGATGGGGAAGCCTACCCCTTTCGTTGACATCAATGAATGTGAAATTTTAAATACCCCCACGATCTTGTACATTATAGTTCACAAACATACAATATGTTTCATTGATATAGTCCTGAATAATATGTCATTCTTGCACATTATATCTCACTCTTGTATTGTAAATTTCATTCTTGTACATTATATTGAATAACCGTCCAAGTGATTTCACTGATACGCAGCATGATTTATAACCGAGCAAAATATTTCATTCGAATTCATTTTATTTCATTGCTAGTACATTATATCTATTATCTATACAAAATATTTCATTGATACAGTGCACCGATAATTCATTAATTATGTATTACAGTCTTGTATAGTATATTTGATTCTTATTACAGTGGATTTCATATATAAACAACATATTTTAGTATTGCAGATGCAATGGAGAAGCCTACACCTTTCGTTGACATCAATGAATGTGAAATTTTAAATACACCCACGAAAAATGTTGAGAAGCCTGCGTGTGTTCCCACCAGAAATAGGAATGGAATTTGATACATGGGAAGATGTCCACAAATTTTATAATGCATATGCAAAATCAGTTGAATTTGACATCACTACATTATGCAGTCGGAGCTACAAAGGAATACCAAATTTCAAGCATTTAGGTTGTTGGAAATCTGGGATGTCAAGGAGAAATCCTAACAATGAGTACCCAAGAGACTCTCCAAAAGTGGGTTGTCTTGCATCAATACAAGCAAGACTTCTCACAAAGAAAGGGAAATGGACAATAGCAGATGCAGTCATTGAGCATAACCATGACCTAAATCCACTATCGGTGACATACCTTAGGTCACATCGAAAAATATGTACGCCGGAAAAGGCAGAAATTAAGAACATGCGTACGGTAGGAATCCCAACATCTTAGATAGTGTCTGCACTTGCTAGAAGAAAAAGTGGAATTCAACAGCTTGACTTTATAGAAAAAATTTGTAGAAATTTCTTAACCCGAGAGCGTGAGACGCAACTAAAAGAAAGAGATGCACAAAAATTGCATAACCATTTTGTCAAACAACAAATGAGTAGTCCAACATTCTTCTACATGATGGATTTGAATAATGATGGACAATTAAGGCATGTTTTCTGGGTGGATGCAAGGTCAAGACTAGCTTGTTCATATTTTAGTGATGTAATATCTTTTGATACTACATACTTGACAAACACGTATGAGATGCCATATGCTCCATTTGTCGGAGTTAATCATCATGGTCAGTCAACCCTACTTAGTTGTGCACTACTTTCCAATGAGAAGATGGAATCATTTGTTTGGGTATTCAATTGTTGGTTAAAGGCAAATGGTGGAAAGCAACCGACTGCGATTATTACTGATCAAGATAAATCCATTGAATCAGCAGTGAGGGAGGTCTTTCCTAATGCTAGGCATCGATTTTATTTATGGCATATATTGAAAAAAAATACCAAAGAAGATTGGGCACATATGTGTAGCAAACAAAGGTTTTATGGAGGACTTCGATAGATGCATCTATGATTCAATTTCTGTGCACGAGTTTGAAGAGAAGTTGAAAGAGTTATTGTGCAAGTATGAAGCATGTAGAGAGAATGAATGGTTGAATCAGTTATACAAATGTCGTGTCAAATGGGTACCATTATTTTTGAATGATACATTTTTTGCAGGTAAAACATGTTCTACTGGAGTTATCTTTACATTATAATGATACATTTTATACTACTAGAATAGACTTTGTTCTACATTGAAGCATAATGCACAGAAATGCATTGCGTTAGAATGAAGCATAGTACACTAATATTTTTATGTAATCTTAATAAGTTGGTTTCATATTTTTTGGCCAGGAATGTCAACTTCTCAACGAAGTGAGAGCATTAATCACTTCTTTGATGGATATGTTCATTTAAAGACCACTCTCTCTGAGTTTTTTGAAAAGTTTAAAATTGCATTAGAGAGTAAATATGATGCTGAGAATGAAGCAAATGTTAAAAGTATGGAGACAATAGCATACCGGAAGACATCTTCGCCCCTAGAGAAGCAGGCAGCCAATAAATACACAAGGGCAATTTTTAAAAAATTCCAAATAGAATGGGTAGAGACTGCATCATGTCACATAAAGGTAATTCACCATGAAGGTTCAAAAACCACATTCGAGGTAAAATCTTTTGAACAGATTAAAGTCAAAGGAGTTGGAGCTGACATTGTTAAGGATTTACTGAAACAATATACAGTGTATTGTGATGTAGTTGGTGAAGTTGTTTCATGCACTTGTCGATCCTTTGAATTTAAATGATACTTGTGCAGGCATGCACTAGTGGGACTTCAATACTGCGGAAATTTTCAAATTCCTGACAGGTATATTCTAAAGCGATGGACGCAGGAGATATGCCAGCGTCACATGCTAGATGAATTTAACAAGCCAAGCGATGGCAAAGATTCAATGGGATGTCGGTATACACATTTGTGTTACCGGCTGATGAAAGTTGCTAAGGTTGGATCAGTGTCAGAAGAAGCATATGAACTCCTATTAGCATAGCTGCCAAACCTAATGTCTACATTAATAGATGCAAACACTTCTCATATGCAATCAAAAATGATCAAAGATGTTGGTCCTTCAGGTGCAGTGAAAGACCCTCGATGTACCAACTTAGAATTGTTTGTGAAAGATCCATCAATTATTGCAAGGAAAGGAAGGAAGAGAGAAAAAAGAATACAAAGTACAATTGAAAAGTGTCGAAGAAAATCTAAAAGAGTAAAGAAATGTAAAGCATGTGGCAATGATGATGGGACCTGCGCGAGTAGCTACAAATTAAAGTCCAATGTTACTATCAATGTCGATATTTTAGGAGCAAATAATCTCAATCATACCTTTCTTGTGCAAGTATGGACTACAGAACAATCTGCTATGATGATTACTGGTACATGCACACTATCCAATAATATTATGTAGCGATTTTGGTTGGATTATGTTGTGTCCATGTTCCTGTGATTTTGATGATGTCAATTTTTATGACTCATTCTTTATATAACCTTGATGTAACATTGTTGGGTTTTGATGATGACAATTTAAATGACTCATTTTAGATATAATTTCGATGCATTCACAAGGCTTTGAAAAATAAGGTTAAGAAGGCAAAACAATTTAGATATATTGGTATTCCACCCAATGTAATAAGGAAAAATAAGGAAAATGTTTCAAAGCCTGTGCAACCAATTTGATGCACAGCCAAGTTGAAAAATAAGAAAACATTTTGATACCATTGCGCATTTTAGATATAATTTAAATGATTCAAAATATTTCACTCCTATGCAAATAATTTCAGTTGTATGTAAAATATTTCACCCATGTTAAGAAGGCAAAAGAAATATAACTGAGGCTGCCTGAGTCATTACAGAGCAATATATTTCACTCCACTTCAAAATGTTTCACCCCTGTGCAAACAATTTCAGTTGTATGCAAAATATTTCACCCCTGTTAAGAAGGTAAAAGAAATATAACTGAGGCTGCCCGAGTGATGCAAGAGCAGAATATTTCACTACACTTCAAAAGATTTCACCCCTGTGCAAAAATAAAAAATTGTATGCAAAATATTTTACTCCTGTTAAGAATGTAAAAGAAATATAACTGAGGATGTCTGAGTCATGCAAGAGCAGAATATTTCACTCCACTTCAAAATGTTTCACCCCTGTGCAAATAATTTCAATTGTATGTAAAATATTTCAACCATGTTAAGAAGGTAAAAGAAATATAGCTGAGGCTGCCTGAGTCATGCAGGCAAAAGAAATATAGCTGAGGCTGCCTGAATCATTACAGAGCAGAATATTTCACTCCACTTTAAAATGTTTCACCCCTGTGCAAACAATTTCAATTGTATGTAAATTATTTCACCCTTGTTAAGAAGGCAAAAGAAATATAACTGAGGCTGCCTGAGTCATGCAAGATCAGAATATTTCACTCCACTTCAAAATGTTTCACCCTTGTGCAAAAAGAAAAAATTGTATGTAAAATATTTCACCCTTGTTAAGAAGACAAAAGAAATAAAATGATGGCTGCCTGAGTCATGCAAGAGTAGAATATTTCACTCCACTTCAAAATGTTTCACCTCTTTGCAAAAAGAAAAAATTGTATGCAAAATATTTCCCCTGTTAAGAAGGTAAAAGAAATATAACTGAGACTGCCTTAGTCATGCAAGAGCAGAATATTTCACTCTACTTCAAAATGTTTCACCCTTGTGCAAACAATTTCAGTTGTATGCAAAATATTTCACCCCTATTAAGAAGGCAAAATAAATATAACTGAGGTTGTCTGAGTCATGCAAGAGCAGAATATTTCACTCCACTTCAAAATGTTTCACTCCTGTATAAAAAATTTCAGTTGTATGTAAAATATTTCACCCTTGTTAAGAAGGCAATAGAAATATAGTTGAGGCTGCCTGAGTCATTACAGAGTAGAATATTTCACTCCACTTCAAAATATTTCACCCCTGTGCAAATAATTAAAAATTGCATGCAAAATATTTCACCCTTGTTAAGAAGGTAAAAGGGGGACATATGGGCGTTAAGAGTGAATAATGTCTAATAAGGATGACAAATACCTTGTAAGGCTAGAAACCCTATGTCTGCTACATGTACTTCACAACCAAGCTGAAAAAAGTAAGTCTGTGGGCACGTGATCCAAGGTCATCACGTGGCATCTCTAGATGGACAGATGGTGATAAATTCATTTGGATACACTTTATTTCAAATTTTCTTTTGCATCAAGGCACACAACAATATGTGTCGACTCATGGTGTCGACTCTTATCATCTTGGCAAGAAGGTGCACCAACCTTGGTTGGCGCACACTGACCATATGTGCAAAATGCTTAAGACATGCACGGACCAACATGAATGAGCAGTAACATGCATTGACTTTCATGTATGCAAGAGGAGAAGCATGTACTGACATTGACATAGACAAATAAAAATGTGCACCGACCACATGTGCTCAGTGCAAAACCTGCACTGACCTTAGAATGCGCAAGAAGAAAAAAAAACATGCACAGACTTTAGTGTTCAAACCAAAACATGCACGGACCTTGGAAGACATGTGCTCATACTTTGTATATGAAGTAAAACTTGCACGGACCTTGTTTGGCACAAAACTAAACATGCACTGACCTTATATGCGTATGGACAAAACTTGCACTGACCTTATACAAAACTAGCACCGACTGTGTTTATGCATAAGGCAACAACTGCACCGACCTTGTATGTGCATGAGATGCTACTAGCACTGAGACTGAAACATGCACCGACCTTGGCTTGTGCCAAGGACAACATGCACCGACCTAGATTTCCACGAAAGCAAATGTGCACCGACTATGATATGCAATGCTAGAAACCTGCACTGACTTTGACATCTAAAGACCTGCACCGACTTTGACGTGCATTAGGCTAAGTGTGCATACAACTGAACTATTTTGCATACAACTGAATTTTTTTGTACAGGGATGAAACATTTTGAAGTGGAGTGAAATATTCTGCTCTGTAATGACTCAGGCAACCTCAACTATATTTCTTTTACCTTCTTAACAGGGGTGAAATATTTTGCATACAAATGAAATTGTTTGCACATGGGTGAAACATTTTGAAGTGGAGTGAAATATTCTGCTCTTGCATGACTCAAGCAGACTCAGTTACATTTCTTTTGCCTTCTTAACAAGGGTGAAATATTTTACATATAATTTTTAATTGTTTACATAGGGGTGAAACATTTTGAAGTGGAGTGAAATATTCTGCTCTGTAATGACTCAGGCAGCCTCATCTATATTTCTTTTGCCTTCTTAACAAGGGTGAAATATTTTACATACAACTGAAATTTTTTACATAGGGGTGAAACATTTTGAAGTGGAGTGAAATATTCTGCTCTTTCATGACTCAGGCAGCCTCAGTTATATTTATTTTTCCTTCTTAACAGGGGTGAAATATTTTGTATACAATTGAAATTATTTGCACAGGGGTGAAATATTTTGAAGTGGAGTGAAATATTCTGCTCTATAATGACTCAGACAGTCTCAGTTATATTTCTTTTGCCTTCTTAACAAGGGTGAAATATTTTACATACAATTTTTTCTTTTTACACAGGGGTGGAACATTTTGAAGTGGAGTGAACAATTATATTTTGTTTGCCTTCTTAACAGGGGTGAAATATTTTGCATACAACTGAAATTGTTTGCACATGGGTGAAATATTTTGAAGTAGAGTGAAATATTCTGCTCTGTAATGACTCAGACAGCCTCAGCTATATTTCTTTTGCCTTCTTAACAATGGTGAAATATTTTACATACAACTGAAATTTTTTGCACAGGGGTGAAACATTTTGAAGTGGAGTTAATTATTCTGCTCGTGCATGACTCCGGCAGCCTCAGTTATATTTCTTTTACCTTCTTAACAGGGGTGAAATATTTTGCATACAACTGAAATTGTTTGCACAGGGGTGAAGCATTTTAAAGTAGAGTGAAATATTCTGCTTTGTAATGACTCAGGCAGCCTCAGCTATATTTCTTTTGCCTTCTTAACAATGGTGAAATATTTTGCATACAACTGAAATTTTTTACACGGGTAAAACATTTTGTAGTGGAGTGAAATATTCTGCTCTGTAATGACTCAGGCAGTCTCAATTATATTTCTTTTGCTTTCTTAATAGGGGTGAAATATTTTGCATACAATTGAAATTGTTTGCACAGGGGTGAAGCATTTTAAAGTAGAGTGAAATATTCTGCTTTGTAATGACTCAGGCAGCCTCAGCTATATTTCTTTTGCCTTCTTAACAATGGTGAAATATTTTGCATACAACTGAAATTTTTTACACGGGTGAAACATTTTGTAGTGGAGTGAAATATTCTGCTCTTTAATGACTCAGGCAGTCTCAATTTTATTTCTTTTGCCTTCTTAATAGGGGTGAAATATTTTACATACAACTGAAATTGTTTGCACAAGGGTGAAACATTTTGAATTGGAGTGAAATATTCTGCTCTTGCATGACTCAGGCAGCCTCAGTTATATTTCTTTTGCCTTCTTAACGGGGGTGAAATATTTTACATACAACTGAAATTATTTGTACAGGGATGAAATATTTTGAAGTGGAGTGAAATATTCTACTCTGTAATGCCTCCTTAATAGGGATTAAACGTCATTGTACAAGTGAAATCGTTTGTACATACGTGGAATAGTATTCAGTGATGTGAAACTGATTACACAGTGAATTGACAACTAATTAAATTTACAACCATGGGTCCTTTACATCCTTCCAACCTTCCAAGCCAACAACAACACATGAGTACTGCGTCATTGTTCATGCCCCAAGACATCGGCCTTCAAAAGACTTGTTGTCAGCACTCCTCTCATTTGTTGGACATCTTCTACTGTGAAATCCCAGTTCACTGGGCCATCTACTGCATAGGACAGGCACTCTATGTACTTTAAGCAATACACCCGACAGTCCAGTGAATTGGGTGGCTGGGAAGGAGATTCCTCGTCAAAAATCATTTTTCATAACTTCATGAAAGGGAATGACTTCCTCCATAGCGTCACCTGCACAGATGCAAGAGTTACAGCTGGCGGACATGTTAAGGTGAAAGTTATATAACTTTGAATTTCAAATAATACATATAAGATCTCTTACCCAATTCCTTACATCAGCATCATATTGAGCATTTCCCTTTATGGGGTTGTACGAAATGAAGGATCGCCTATTAAAGTTAATAGCAAACAAGTGCCAATGGCTTTGGGAACGTAGAATACAAAATAGATAATCTAACTCTTGCATGTCCTCTTTCTTAAGAAATTGAGTCACAGAACGCTTCAATAAGCTTTCTTTAGCGAAGAAGTTGATGGGCTGAAGCTGAACAAAAGAGGATTGCACCACTGACATGCATAAATATTTCACTGACACGGATGGGGAGGAAGCATGATTTCTCATAAGTAATTTCACACCGCAGTCGAGAACCTACAGCATGTTACCAATAAATCACTGTGAATGTTGAATCTATGTAGGGGCAAAGGAAGGCACACATGTTATAATACACTTACATCAAAGTCAATCATCTCCCCAAACAACAATTTATGTAGCTGCAAGCTGCTAACTGAACCCCCCCCCCCCACTATTTTTTCACAACTGGAACACTGATCAGAAATATAAACATATCAAAAAACTTGGACATCAGTGGGGAAAAAAAAGAGAGATGTGATTGGATTACTTGTTCATTTCAACCGATAAGAAATTATTAATGATGCTCTCATGTGAGTTAGAGAGTTTTCCCAGCCCACAGTAATCCCTTCGGACTTCAATGTATGCCTGCATTATGTATGAATGAAACATATTGCACTGACAATATTTATAATTTATACAGAACGGAAATATATTGCACAGAACATCTCAAAACTGTAACAGGGACTAACATATTACAGAGGAGTGAAACATATTTACAGTGTCAAAGAAAACAGAGTGCACCGATCTGAAACAATTTGCAGCACAATTATTATACACTGCACATGAACCATAAGTTCATAAAATAAAATCTATTTCTCTAAAAATTAAACAAAGTGCAAAGTACTAACACGTAATAGTTATTACAATAAACAAAGTTATAGATATCGAACGATCAAAATTTACAGGAATTCAAAATATTTTACATTTCTCCCAGTTTCAATATTAGGACCCCCTAGTGAGACAGGCACCGGATCAAGTGTCGATTTGCCTGTGGGACCTTCTTCATCTTTTGACACTGGGGCTGATTTCTTTGCCTTCTTCTGGAGCGTAACGTACGGGGATTTTACTGAAGTAGAGGGTTGCCGTTTACCGCGATGCTTTACAGCTTTGGAAATGGAGCTTACCTTAACGGGCTGAGCTTGAGCCTCAGCCTCCTCCTTCGGCCTAACCTCTTCAGCCTCCATTCCCACCGTAGCCTCCACCGGCTCCTCTGCCTCCTTCTCCTCCTCCACCTCCTCAGTCTCCTCAGCCTCCTCCTCCCCCAGCTCAGCCTCCTTCCCCTCCCCAACGGGTGACAATTTTGTCTTTAGTTGTTGCACTTCATGGATCAAACCCTGCATTTGTGTCCTGAAGTCAGCAACATCTTTCTCTCTCTTCTCCTTTGAAACTCGAAGGGCCTCCTTAAAGCCCTTGATCTCGTCAACCAATGATTCAACTTTCATTTTCTCGGAATATTTTGAAATTGGGCTAACAAAAGCCCGCATAAGCTGTTCATGCTCCCCCTGTAGGAGCCATTTTTCTGACCTATGCACATGAAGCTTCTCGATTACATGTTATATCATATTATATATGATTACATTAGAATTACTATGTAGTGAAATAAAGTATGGACCACAAGTATAGAAAGTAGCATGTATCTCAGGTGCAGTCAAGGATGAAAAGGAGCACCCGGGCTTCCTCTTCAGTTGTGAACCCTACCTCATCAATCATGGGAATGCACTCATGTCCTTGGGCTTCTTCAACTTACTGTGCTCCAAACCCCAAACCTACATTTTTCAACATAATTCAAATCAATGTAAACAAACTACCACAAATGTCGTTTAAAAAATAGGTTCAGAAACTTACACAAAGAGCAGCAGTACATCCCAGTAATGTTTTAGAGCTTCCACTTTTATCTGACAAATTTCCCTTTTTTGAACTTAATCTAACCATTAAAACCTCATGCACGGCCACAGCCCATGAGTAAGATCCAATAACACCAATCTCATCAAGACAATGCAACATCTGTTTTGGACAAGCATAGCTGGTATACGGAAAAATGAAAGTTGACAGCATCAAAACAATCCATAAGCGGACTGTGTCTTCAATGTCTTCCTTCTTGTCTGATTCCTTGACAGAATTGATTAGTTGGACCACCGCATGTCTCTTAGTGGTCAGCTGCTTCCCAAACCTCTCTTTCAAATGCAATTCCTGGCTCCTTGAGCCAGTGTGCTGATCCTCCTCCCAATATATGGGAGTCCTAGATTTAGTGCAACATCTTGTGCAGCAAACTGCACTTTTTGTTTGCCAAATCGGAAAACACCGTCCTTCACATGACATGATAATATGTCCTCTAAAAAAATGTGTCAAAGGTAATGGGAGAGATATTCATAAACACACGAGGGGTCTTATTCAACAAAGTTTTGTGACAGTCCCTGAATTTGATTTCTTAAGCAGTCTTGGAGTAAAAAGATATGAAGCAACGATGGTTGATACGCTTTGGAATCTTCTCCATTTTCTGTTCAGTTCTTTACCTCTTGGCCAAAAACTTTCTTCTTACATTTTCTGAAACAAAAGAAATAAAATAAGACTTACACAGAAATATAAGTTAAAAGGTAAAGAAATATGCAAAACATTTCACTTATATGCAATAAAAAAAGACTTCTTGAAATAATTCACTTATATGTAAAACATTTCACTCTTGTTAAAAGGCAAACAAATATAAATTACAAAAAACTGAGATTGCCTGAGTCGTTCCAGAGCATAATATTTCACTCCAGTTTAAAATATTTCACCTCTGTTCAAAAATTTTCACTTATATGCAAAACATTTCACTCTTGTTAAAAGGTAAGGAAATATAAGTTACAAAGAACTGAGGCTGTCTGAGTCGTTCCAGAGTAAAATATTTCACTCCACTTCAAAATATTTCACCTATGTTCAAAAACTTTCACTTATATGCAAAACATTTCACTCTTTTTAAAAGGGAAGGAAATATGTTACAAAGAACTGAGGCTGCCACTGAGGCTGTCTAAGTCGTTCCTGAGTATTTCACTCCAATTCAAAATGTTTCACCTCTGTTCAAAAAAATTGACTTATATGCAAAATATTTCACTCTTGCTAAACGGCAAAGAAATATAAGTTATAAAGAACTGAGACTGCCTGAGTCGTTCCAGAGCAGAATGTTTCACTCCACTTCAAAATGTTTCACCTATGTTCAAAAACTTTCACTTATATGCAAAATATTTCACTCTTTTTAAAAGGCAAAGAAATATGTTACAAAGAACTGAGGCTGCCACTGAGGCTGCCTGAGTCGTTCTAGAGTATTTCACTCCAATTCAAAAGTTCAAAAAATTTGACTTATATTCAAAACATTTCACTCTTGCTAAAAGGCAAAGAAATATATGTTACAAAGAACTGAGGCTGCCTGAGTCGTTCTAGAGCAGAATATTTCACTCCACATCAAAATGTTTATGGACATGTAAAATTGCACTACCGTATGTCCCAACTAGTCCAGCGTCAACAACAACATCAACTGAAGAAACTGTGGAGAAGGGAGGGCCATCCGGACTCTCTGAATGCACACACATTGCCGTGAAGCCGCCTCCGGAGTCACGGTAGTGAAGAGAAATTGACTACCAAGAGCCCCACAATCCATGGGCCTCGGAGAAAATCAAATGGGTCACAACTCGTGCTCACGACGGGCTCAAAATTGCCCATTTAGCCCTTCAGCGGCACGTCCCTGGAGCCCTTTAGCGGCACGCCCCTAATGGCCTTCAACGGCACGCCCTCTTGGGCCCTTCAACGGCACGTCCCCGGGTGGCCTTCAGCGGTATGCCCCTTGGTAGCCCTTCAGTGGCACGCCCTTGGGCCCTTCAACGGCACGCCTGTGGACACACTTTTCAACACGCTCATTTGTTTGTTTCTTTAAGTCGGTTTATTCATTCATTAAGTGCGTGGGCGTGCCAGTCACAAAGTGACGATCTATTGTGCGCTCGATCTGACTAATCAGATGATTGTATGGTTCGTGTCGGGACCAAAACCCGCTACGCCATAAAGGTCACGGCGTTATTTACATCCCCTCGGAGAGGGGAATGCCCTTGATTAATCGCCGGGAATCAGGGCCTCATGGCCTGGAAATTATGTCGAGAGAAACAAGCCCATAGCGGTCTTGAATCAGTCGGAAAGCCCAATGTCTAGGGAAGCAAGCATTCGAAATACGTCGGTCACTCAAGGGACCATTTCAATATTCGGACGAGCGTCTGGCTTCAAAAAATCGTGATCGTCACGGGGAAAACCGGAGCATATGTATGCCGGGGTATGACAAATTTATCGTTCAAAGGGACATGAAACGTTCAGTTAAATCCCGGTTAGAGCGGTCAGAAACCGATAAGTTTGTCGGCCCGATGCAAGATCAAGCTACGACCATACTGCGGTGGGCCCCCCGTGGTCGAAGTCGGGCTCGCGTGGGCATCGTCAATATTTTCGGTGCCAAGGGGGCAACAGGAGGATGTCCTGGGACCAGATCTGAGAACCAATATGCGTTCGAAGAGAGCGGGCTATAGGCCGAGGATATGGGTCAGGCAATGACCATGATCGGGGCGGACCCGAGGTCTAAGCATGGCCCACGGAGGCCTTATTGATATTCCCATGCAAAGGGTCCGGGGATGACGAGAGCCTTCTCGTCCCATTCAGATTTTGTCGGTCACTCATAGACCACTTTATGTTCGGACAAAGGTCCGTGTTTGTAGAGTAAGAGACCGTGACAAATCGTACAAATACCTACTGTGAGTACGGCAAGTTTAATGCAAATGCGGGATCAGATCCCGGTATATGTATGTCAGTCACTAACGGACCATTCAGTATTCGGACGAAAGTCCATATTCGAAGCATCGAAGACCACAACAAAGACATACGGATGTCTGCCGTAGGTACGGCACGTTTCCTGTGGGTGCAGGATTGGATCCCGGTATATACGTCGGTCACTAACGGACCATTCATTATTCGGACGGAAGTCCATATTAGTAGCGTCGAGGATGACAATAAAACCGTACGGATGTCCGCCGTAGATACGGCAAGGTTAATATGGATGCGGGATTGGATCCAGATGGAGGTGGGTCAAGCTGATGAACTATCGGCCCGAGATGGTTTCGGACTATGGCCATAACGGGGTTCCCGAGGTCCACGTCCGATGCCATAGGGCGTCATTGCTTTTCTCTTCACACACAGTTTGGGGAAACAAAGGTTCCAAGGTATGCATGCATGTCGGTCACGGTCGGACCATTCATTGTTCGGACGCGAGTCCACATTTGAAGCATCGAAGACGATGATAAAACCGTGCAAATATCTGCCGTAGACACGGCAAGTTTAATGTGGGGTTGCGGGATTAGATCCCGGGAGAAGCGGGTCGAGTTAACGAACTATTGGCCCGAGATGTGTTCGGATCATGACCATGTCGGGGGTTCCAAGGTCCACGTCTGATACCATAAGGCATCATTGATTTTCTCCTTGCACCCAGTCTGGGGGAGTGAATTGTCAAGTGTGAAGCCCAAAATCGCCAACGTGAGGCCTCTCACGCGGATCGACCTGTGCGGTCAGGTCGCGGAGTTCGACCTGCCCGGTCAGGTCATAGGGGTCAAGGGGGCAGCACCCCTTGTGGGGGTTTCCGGGGGCGGAGCCCCCGGAACAAAATTTTTAGTTACGACAAGGGCAACTTTTCAATATTGGTTTCCTATCCCTTTTTATCTATTTGGTTAATTAGATTTCTTTTTATGGAAGGCACGCCAGATTAAGGAAGCAAAGGGGCGCGCCGGAATAGAGGTGAAAAGGGGGGGGGGGCGCCGGTTTAATGGGATCCCAAGGGGAAGAAGGGCGCGCCGGTTAAAGGGGATGCCAAGGAGAGAGAGGGGCGCGCCAGATAAGGGAGCAAGGGGGGGCACGTCGGATTAAGGCCAATGAACAGGAGGGCGGGCCGGATTAAGGGGGCCAAGGGGCCTGCAGGAATGGGCTCAAGGAGAGGAGGCGCGCAGGATTAGGGCACTATTCATTCCAAGAATTTTGAAGTGGTTTTGAGTGTGGGGTTAAACCGGCGCGGGGGGGGGGGGGGGTACCGCACCGGAGTAGCCCACGCCGGATTAAGAATGTGCCGGAATAGCTTCTGTGAGGTTTATTTCATTTTTATTGGCTCTGTTTCTTGTTTCTTTCAACTGCAAGTTAATTGGATGATTGGTTTGTTCACCTAATTGGTGGATTAAGTTGATAGAAAGTGTTTGATCATTTGTTAAGGTGAATTGGCATGAAAGTTTGGATGTTTTATTAGAAGTGTTTGTTGTGTAGGGTAGTTTAGTTTGTGTTTCATTTCTGGCAAGGGGTTTTCTGAGTGGGGTTGATTTAGTCTGAAGAAGCTTCATTTATTCGTTCTTATATGTGTTCTTGTTCTTGTTCCTCTTGTTCTTGGCCTGGCAAAAATCGGGCAGCATCTCTCCCGGACTGAAGCTTGCCAGAAAAAAATGGGGAACACCAAACGGATAACTCCGGGGTGAGCCTCAAATCCAGACCTCATGGTGGTCTGATAACCCAGATGTGAGTGTTGAAAAGCTCGAGGACTAGCCTTCAAGAGCTCTCACAACTCACGGGTGATGATTTCGTGGAACGGGACAGATGTAGGCCATAGGTGGCCATGAATGTTCACCCTTTGAACGGGTTCCCTCAGAGTTCATGCCACAGAAGGGCAACCTTCCGAGGACCCCAGGTGATGTTGAAAACTGGGAGGAAGAAAATGGAAGAAAAGGGGAAGGGATCAGAGCAATAGAACGCTATTCACGCCCACAAAAGTCACTCTTTTATTCATCCTCAAGGGAAAGGAGGGAAGACAGGTACAAAAGGAGATCTACCCCCAAAGCACGGGGAAGAATACAACGGAGAAGATAAAAGAAAAAGAACTAGGCGTTGAGGTGGGGGGAGAAGAAGATACACCGGTGGGGGAGAAGGAGGAACAGAGCACAAGCTCTACCCCCTTTCTCCCCTCTCTCTTTCTCACCCTCCCTTCTTCTTCACCTTTCTGGCGTCGGGGGACGAAGCTCTCCTTCTCTTCTGGTGGCCTCCTCTGGTCAATCGCTCCCCGGGGGTTCCAACCTTCTCTCTCTTTTTCTTTCTCCAGTGGGGCATGCCTTTTATAGAACAGGTTGCCATTTCTTTGCTCGAACGGAAGAAACTCCCGCCACTTGCCCTTGTTTGCCGGACGAACAAGATTGACATGCAGCAGTGTCATCCGTTGATTTGCACAGTACACTGGCATTCGTCCGAGGAGGGGACGTTCACGGGTTTGCTGGGAGATCTTCTGCTGCTTCCACCGTCGATGCATGTCTTCGCCGCTGCGATGTCAAACAGATGTGGAGACAGAGCTCGGTAGCATTGAATGCTATGCCCCCTAGAACTTGCCCCGAATCTGATAGGAGAACAAAGTATCGAGGGGCAGATGGGACAGAATGGGGTTAAACCGGTGCGGCCAGGGGGCACGCTGGATAACCATAGTAAGGAGGGCGCGCCGGTTTAAGGCCCAAGCAAGGGTGAATGGGAAATGGGGCGCGCCGGTTTTAGGGGCGCCAGATTAGAATGTTGAAGGGGTGCGCCGGTTAGAGTGCGCCAGTTTAAGGCCCTTCCGCGGCGTTTTAACCATCAAATGGATTCTTTTAGAAGTCGCAGCCATTTATTCGAATGTTGGCGTTCCCGGAATGTTCTAGTTGCAATGTATGGCCTTCATAATATTCTGTTTGCAGCCTCTGGGGCTCAGTCCCAGACTTTGCATGACTTTTGATGTATGCCGAGACTGTGCCGGGGTTCCTGACTTTTCTCTGATTCAGTTCTCAGCATGGCCGATTGGAGAGTTATAGCCGTATCTTCCGCCTGGGGGGCTTCCTTAATGGGTAGCGGAGCACTAAGCGAGTTCTCATCCTGATCGGGTGAGGCATGAGGTTTGTTCGACATTTCCATCTTCGGCTTGCTCTCGAGTGTCGAGACGTGCATGCCGTATGATCCTCATCGACATTTTTTGACATCCACAACGCCCTAAGGCCCCTTCAGCGGCACGCACTTGGGCCCTTCAACGGCACGCCCCCGGGTGGCCTTCAGCGGTACGCCCCTTGGTAGCCCTTCAGCGGTACGCCCCCTGGTAGCCCTTCAGCGGCACACCCTTGGGCCCTTCAACGGCATGCCCTTTGGGCTCTTCAGCGGCACACTTGCCGTGTCTTCCAGCGGCACGCCCTTTTGGCCCTCTCAGCGATACGCCTGTTTGGCCCTCCAGCGGCACAACGTTCAGGCATCTCAACGGCACGTCCGACAGACCAAATCTCGGGCCCATGCCCTACAGATATTTGGCGCGCAGTGGGCTGTCTGAGGTGTCGACCGGAGGTTGGGCCACGCAGGCTAATCCCCTGACATTAGGACGGGGGAAGTTAAACCCCATCATGACCGGTCGCTTCCCGCTTCCGGCTGCCATGTTCGAAAGCTCCCGCCGTGAGGGGTATAAAAACCCCTCTTCTTCAGAGCACAAAAGAGGAGGAGAGGACAGAAAAAAAAAGGGCAGAGACCATACACAATCGACGCGGGAAGAGGGCCACCGTCTCGGAAGGAAGAAGAAGAAGAGAAGGAGAAGAAGAAGGGAGAGCTTCGCCGTGGGGTTACCCTTCGACTGCCACCCAGAAGAGAGAGTAAGGGAGGCAAAAAGAGAGGGTGTGTGTGTGGTGTATTACAGAGGACCGGGGAGGGCAGGGAGCCTTCGCCCCTGCTCAGCTCTAGCTCCTCCCATTTCTTCCTCCCCTTTCTTTCCTTCTCCCTCCCTCCATTGTACTCAGTGTTCTGAGGCTCTGATGTGTATATGGCCGATTACGGCCCTTGTTGTGCATGAATAGAAGAATCTCTGTTTTGAGTCCCTTCCTTTAATGTCTCCGGCGGTTTAAATGTGCATGTGTTTGAACGCTTCTTCCTCTGTCTTCCTATGGTTGGTTTCTCACTGTAGGTCTTTGCCCCTCCCCTCGCCATGGTTCCTTCCTCTCTTTAACATACCCAGCCACCAATGCCACCGTGTTCTCCTCTCAGCCCAACCTCCCCTTCCCCAAACTGAAGTTTCTAACTTGGATGAATTAAACTAAGTCCCTAGCCCTTTCCCCTTTGGCCTTATCCCACTTAACTAGCCCTCGGTCCGTATTATACAGTCCTCAGGCGATACACCCTACAACACCCCTCACCGGTGCACCCTGCCGTTGACCCTTTGCCGATACGCCCATTTAGCCCTTTGCCGGCACGCCTTTATTTGGCCTTCAGCGGCACACCCTTCAGCAACCCTTCGCCGGCACGCGCCATCTACACCTTCGCCAGTACACCCCTTTGGGCCTTCCTCGGCACGGTCCTAGCGGCCTTCACCGACACACCTTTGCCCCCCCTAGCCCGGCACGCCCCTGATTAGTCCTACAGGCTTTTCACCCCTTTTTATCTATCGTTGCTTTCGGGTTTTCCGAGGCTTTATTAAAGGTGCTGCCACTCTCGGGTGCCCACCTCCATTTGTCGGGTTCCGCCACTCCATGTGGGCGCGTTCCCTTTATCTCCCGTACGCTCGGGTCAAGGGGAGATGCTGCCGAATTTTTTTGGTAGAAATGGTAACATATTTAAGAAGGCAAAAGGATGCAACAAACAAATGGAACAATAACACATCAAAAGATAAAAATAAGCAACTAACGAATGGAATGGTCGACGATAAAACACTCCAACCAAAATGAGGCACTGCGGGCAATATGAGAAGAATTAGATTAAATGACTATGTGGCAAATTAAATGCTCAATCTATAAAGAACAGGTTGCGAGAAGAGGGAGAAAAGATTTGTATAAAACTACATAAAAGCCAAAGGAAAGAAGAAAAGAAAAGCCTTAAAAGAAGTGGAGGGGGAGTGGGCCTTTACCAGGTATGCCCAATCCAGCCCTTCGCCGGTACGCCTCCATCATCCTTCACCGGTACACCCTCCATCATCCTTCACCGGCACGATCTTCGGCCCTTCGCCGATCCACCTTCCCCTTCCTTGGCCGGCACACTCCCTAGACATCTTCCCTCAGTGGTACACTCACTTCCTTCCTTCGCCGGCACGCTTGGCCAGGCATTCGCCGGCACACCTTCCTTGGTGCCTTCCCCGGTGCGCCTCCCGTGAACCCTTCAGCGGCACACACCTTCTACCCTCCTTGGCTGGCACACCTCCCACCCACCTTCCTTCAGCGGCATGCTCCTTTTTTTTCTTCACCGACACGCCTTGGAACGTCTTCACCAGTGCGCCTGCCAACTCCCTCCCCGGCACACTCTCTTGGCCCATTCTCCAACGGTACACCCTCGACCTACCCTTGTCCGGTGCACTCCCTGGCCTTCACATACACGAACATGCACATGCCTCAGTCTTAGTTGTGCTTGGGCTTTCCATTAACTCGGTGCACCTTGCACCGACTTTCCCTTGGCCCGGTGCCCATAAGCATCGATATCCCTTCACCCTTGGTGCCTTCGTGCACCGACCTCCATCAGCCCGGTGCACATTGCACCGACCTCTATTAACCCGGTGGACATTGCACCGACCTTCTATTAACCCGGTGCCTTTATGCACCGACCTTCACTCGGCCCAGTGCCCATATGCACCGGCCCTACCCCTTGCACGCAGATGTGCACCGACCCTAGCATGCATGGCCGCCCATGTGCACAGACCTTGCTAAGCTCCAAACCCCAACATGCTTAGACTTGGCCAGAGCTGCACGGACCTTGGCCCTGCGTGTGCACCGACATGCCTTCAGCTTTGAGCCTAGGTGCACCAACCTTACTCCACTTGACTGTGGTATGCACCGACCTTCACTCAGCCCGGCTGAAACCTGCACTGACCTCGCGCCACGCATGAACAGACCCTACACCGACCTCGCGCCACGCATGAACAGACCCTGCACTGACCTTACCCCGCACACGAACAGACCCCGCACCGACCTCACCCAAACCTACATAGACCTCAACCCTTGCTGAACCGATCTCCAACCCAAACCTGCACAGACCTCAGCCCTTGCTGCACCGACCTCCAATATAAACATGCACCGACCCAGCCCCATCTACATAGACCCTTCCTTTGATCCAGCCCCAGCTACACTGACCCTTGGCCAACTGGCCCCTCACACGGTTCAAACATGCTTAGACTTTGGCAGGCCTTGCCCTCCACACGTCCCCAATGTGCATCGACCTTCCCCCTGCCCCTTGTGCATTAAACTTCGTCCTTCATAACACATACGTGCACTGATCTGCCTTCAGTCGTACACCTAGGTGCTCAGATCCTCATCCGGCACACCCTTGGGCTACCTGGCTCGGTACACACCAATAGGCCTAGCCCGGCACACCCCTGTGCCTTGTCTGGCACACCAACCTACTCCTGACAGGCACACCTATGCCTCACCCGGTGCACCCTGCCCGGGTCCTGCCCGGTACACCAGCCAGCCCGTTACCCGGTACACTTCTAGCTCCTCTTTCCCCGGCCCACTCTGCATCTTAAGGGTTATGTTATAATACAAAAAAGGGGGGTAAATAATAATAGTAACAATAAATAATAAATAATAATAATAACGAATTAAAAAAAGAGATAAATAATAATACTGATAAAGAAACAAGTAATAATAGTAATAAACTCAAAAAAATAGTGAATAAATAAATAATAACAAAATAAATAAATAATAATAATTATAACAACCTCAAACAAAAATAGTAAATAAGCAAATAATAATAAATAAAAATAAACGATGATAACAAACTCCTCAAAAAAAATGATAAAAGTAACAAACAAGAATAATAGTAATTTCTGAATAATAATCAAATGATGAGATCCGCTTCGCAGCTTCGTCTCTCCTCAAGATCTGCTGTAAAGGGAACAATAACGCTACCCCGGCAGGCCGGGCCAGAGTCTTGGGAATTATCTTGACATGGCCACGGTCCGACCTTGCCTCGGGCCGACATTCTGGTTAAGACCGACCCGTTTCTCAAGACCGGACCCTTTTCGAACTATTATTAAAATTTCCGAGCATTCGGCAGACATTTGAACGGATTCATCCCAGCTTCCACCGCATTTCTATTACGGACCCTAGTCCGAACATGAAAAAGGTCCATGAGTGACCAATATAGCCCATGGCCCGTATCTCGATGCGGATCTCAATGTGATTTATTCCTGTTTCTCTCTTGCGCAGTTAGCATTAGTCCTTTCGGCCGCAGGGCCCCTAGTTTTGATAATTAATCAAGGGTGTTCCCTCGTATGGGGGATGTAAATGACGTCGTGACCTTTACGACATGACAGGATCTGGTCCCGACACGAACCACACAATCGTCTGACGAAGTCAGGTCGAGCGCACCATGGGCTCTTCGGAGCCCGAATAAATTGTCACTCCGGTGACTGGCACGCCCATGTACTTAACAAACGCCAATAGACGAACTAATCACCATTTAGATCGAGAAGTGCGTCCACAAGTCTGGCATGCCCGGTGGGACCAATCCACCCTTCATCTCTTTGCCGGAATTAGGGGCCCTGCGGCCCCCTTCTTGTAAAACTAATTGCGCTACTTTTGCGAATGCTGGAAAATCACATTATGGTGCCAACAATGGCGGTTACCTGTGGCCCTCAGGTCATCGACAACCATGTTCAGGGCGGCTACCTCGCAGTCCCCCTCAACTTCGGGAGCTTCCCTCCCACGGTGGGCTTCCGCAACTTCTTGGGGGTGGCTTTTGTCAACATACTGGACTTGAAAGCACCCGGCGAGCCCCAGACCAACGCTCCCACTCCGGGGGCCACTGAGGCTGTTATCGATCGAGCTGTGGCCGACAGCGACGACGGCATCCCAGCAACGTCGCTGAGCTGTAATGTGCACCATGTGCACCAAACCGCTGGTCCGTCCCACCAAGGATCGGCATCTCACCGGAGAAGGCTCCGGAGGAACAACACCGGCGCCGTCTCGGGGCGTCGCATATCCAGCTCCGAAAAATCCATGGCTGTCGGGACCATCTAGGTCCACCTCGATGGGCAGAGGTCCCAAGTGATACGGGACCGTATCGTCCCGATAATCTCAGTCCGTAACTCCTTCCAAGGGTGGGGAGGCTAAAAGAGAAGGTGACGCCCGCTATTCCGGCCGCGGCGCCGAAGACTGCACCGGCTCACAGGCCGGCCAAACGGAGGCAAATCTAGATTCCCAAGGAGGCCCAACCCACTGCACCCGTCCAGGCGGGACCCAACATTTCCCGCCCGAGGAGGGCCCGAAGAGATGAAAGGGCCGAGGCGCCGACCCCAGCCTGCCAATCGGCACATGTCATGCCGGTGCCGCCCGAGAATGCCCGTCGCCATTGCCGGGGGGGCCGACATAATGCTGCCCGCCCGACACCCAGGGTCTACTCCCCTCCTGTCACTATTATCGACACACAAGTACCGGTTGCTCTCCCTGAGCAGGAGTGGGAAGGGATCGAGCAGGCCATGAGAAACTACCTCCGGGGCCCGGGTAGCACTCCCTTGGGTCGCCAGAGACTGCTTGGGGTAGTGGCCTCCACTTTCCAGGAAGAAGAAGCCCGACCCGCACCCAATGCAGAGTCGAGGAATCGGTCAGAGGAGCCGCGCCAGTCCCCTTTTCGGGAGGAAGCGCCGCCCCGACGATCGGTCTTTGACAGGTTGGTGTTCCAAGGGAGGTCATCCAGGAGGACGACGAAGAGAAATGGAAGCTAGAGAATCTTCACCTGCAATATGGCAGGAGTTCTTGGTCGGTATGGGGCCTTACCTACCGACCCTAAGGAGATGGCCAGACTCATCGCCAGGCCGGGGCCTCTCACTAGAAGGGGAAGAGCGGCAGGCGAAGCGGCACAGGCAGGCGCTGAAGAAACCTTTCACGAGGAACCTCCTGCGGCTCTTACGGCCAATGTAGTCACCACCGGCGACATGAGCGGCGGACCCTCTACCTCATCCGAGGACTCCCCGGCCGAAGTGACGCATGCCTAATCTCCCCACAACTTACCCGGCAATGCTGCTCATGATACAACGATTCCAACAAGAAATTGAGTCGCTGAAGAAGTAATTGAATGAGCGGAACGCACAACCCTCGACGTCCGGACAGGTCGAGGTTCTGCTCGGAGCGCCCGGGGGCAACGTGCAGTCTTCAGAAGTAACTCCGCAGCCTGCAACATTCCCAACAACTCTTAGCTCCCCTCGAGGCATGGCCCCGCAGCAAACATAGTACACGGCGTCGGTCCTGCCGCAGATACCGCCTTCCCAAGGGTCCCCTATGGCCCCCCAGGCGACTGTGCTGACCACTCCGAATGCTCAGCCCACCCATTTCTATCCGAGCCCGGTCGACCCAGCAACAGTCAGCCGTTTGATGCTTGAACAAATGATAGACATGAAATTGGCAGAGAGAGGCGACGGGGATCAGACGCCATTCAACGTCTACCGGGTGCCCTACCCGGCTCATTATGCCGCGAAGAAGCTACCGGTTGGCGTCACCAAGCCACCTAAGTTTGAAAAGTTTAATGGGCAAGGGTCTCCCAGGGAGCACATTGCCTATTATGTGAATGTCATGGGAGACCTGGCCGCTGATGAGGCCTACCTCCTGAAGTTTTTGGCTCGACACTCACTAGGCTCGCCTTCGAGTGATACTCCAGTCTGCCGCCAGGGTCTGTTGCTGATTGGCCTGACATGCAGAAAAAGTTCAAAGAAAGATTCTACGTTGCTGAACGGGAGGTCACTGTGGCAGAGCTCTATGCCACAAGGCAGAAGAATGATGAGTCGGCTCTCGACTACATCAAAAGATGGAGGAACCTCAGTATGAGGTGCAGGCGCCCCCCGCATCAGGAGGACGCAGTGCAGATCTGCAAACAAAATCTGAAGAAAGAAATCCTGGAAAGGATGATCGGCACTGAGGTCAAGACATTCGATCGCCTGAATAATATAGTGGCCGAGATCGAGGCATTCCTTGCCCGATATTCTTCTGCCTCGGATGCATCAAGTCAGAGAGCCAGGCAGGCCGAGAAGAAGCCAGCTCCCCCGGAAGTGCATACACTAGACTTCTAGACCTTCGAAAAGCAAAAGGAAAGAGCCAAAGGGACCGCCAACTCTCCCCCGCCCGAGCCGGGATTTATCTCGAGAGAAGGAATATAGCTTGTTTCTCATCTTCTCCCTGAGCGAGGGGCAACTAGCTACAACAAATCACGTTGCCAGAACCAAAGAGGCCCGGTGACCTGAAGAAGAAAGATGACCCACGCTTCTGCCTATATCACCGGATGCTTGGGCACACTGTTGAAGATTGCTACGTCTTTAAGGATGTCATTGAGTCCCTAATCAAGAACGGGGAACTAGATATGGGGGAGCATAAAGTAGACCCTCCACAGCCACATGAGCTGCCCAGCATAATCTCCACCATCAACATGGTGTCATTATACTAGGAGTTGCCTGAAGAGTGGGCGGAGGCCAGCACTCGCGCCACCTATGAAACTTTTATCATGGCCCCTGTCCAAGACCAAGGGGGCTGGCAGACTATACCTAAAAAGAATAGAAGAAGATGGACCCCTTGGCCCACCCCAGAAGTTCATGTGAGGGGTGTGACACCCCGACCAGCACCGCCTCCGGTGAACCCAGTCTGGCAGGACACGGCCCCTCGACTAGTCATGAGGCGGCCGACTCACAACAAAAAGAGGCACATCCCAATGCGGGTGCACAAGGAGACCATCCCGGCAGTTGAAAGACTCTAGGCTATCATTGACGGGCTTGAAGATTATGAACAGCCCGAAATCCATCCCGTGGAGCTAAAAGAATATGTCCCTGGGTGGAGTTCGAATCACTCGAACTGGCTCCAGGAGCGGAAGATGAAGCAGAGAAAGAGCCTCCCCTGTGGGGTGAACCTCGTCAAGAGTAGCCACTGGCTACAGTAGGAAAAAAGAAGAAGAAGAGAAGACCCAGGAACAAGAAGAAAAAAGAGGTTGTCGTCGCCTGCAACACCCTCTCGGCGTTGTTTGACACTGCCCTCTCCCTGGAAGAAAAAGAAGAAGAGCCACCCCCTGAGCCGACAGAGGTAAACCAGGCTGAAGCATCCGCTTCCCAACATGCCACTAGGTCAGGAAGGAACTGGGGGCGCCCTCCTCAGGATAATCTCAACATCATGCTCAGGGGAGAGCAGCCATACCAGGTCCCCGAGCCCAGGGTTCGAGGCACCGAGGTCCCTCCCCCGTCGGGTCTCTATCCCGAAGGAGCCGGGAGCCGAGGCACCCCTTCATTCGCCGAATTCCTGTTGGCCCGAGCAGGGAGACATGCATGCTCCCAAGGGTCTCCTTCGACCAAAGAAGCAAGCAGTCCCCAAGCTCCACTAGCAGTGACCCCTCCTCAGTCAGGGGAGGAATTTGACGGCATCCCGAACCTCGCCGAATTTATGCAAGAAAAGAAGGAGGCCCAGCAGGCCTTGCAGGCTCAACAGGCTGCGACAGAACCGGCAAAGGAGGCGTCCTGTGACCCAGCACCCCAGTTCCAAGGTAGGAACAGGCGTAGCAAGGCTGAAGAGATGAAGCTACTCAAGGTGCGGGCCGTTGACCGAATAGACAGGCATCTCAAGAAGATCCCGGCCTAATTTACCGTATGGGAGATGCTGTCCTTGGATGAAGAAACGCGGCAAGCCATTATCACCACACTCTAGATGCCAGCACACCTTGAAGTCTATCTGGCAGAAATATCACCTGAAGTGGATGTGGCTTTCACAGAAGATGACATGCTCTTGCCCACCTGCAGTCATAATAGACCCCTCTACATGAAAGGGCAGCTGAATGGCCAACCTATCAACAGGGTCCTGATTGACCCAGGGGCGGCAGTGAATATACTCCCCTGCCGAGTGTACCAAAAGCACTACTTTGACGTACACCTGGTTGAGGTCAAGAATGTCAAGATTGTTGGTTTTAACCAAAAATGCGAGGTGCCCACGGGGATCGCAGAATTCAACTTGACCTTTGGTGATTTCACCACCAGGGTCCAGTTCCACGTCATCAACTCCAACACCTCCTATAAGGCGCAGCTTGGCCGGCCCTGGTTACACCAGAATAGAGTGGTGCCTTCCACCTTGCACCAATGCATCAAGTACCCTTGCGAGGGGAAGGAAGTCAGAATCTTTGCCGATCTCCACCCGTTCGAGGTGTTCGAGTGTCATTTGTCAGATGCCAATCTGTACATAGAAAAGGCGAAGCAAGCTCCCCAGGCCGCCAAAGACAGGAGAAAGAAGAAAGTGGGGTTGGGTGGTTGGTTTCCTCCGCCGCCCCCAGGCTATGGGGCTCCCCCACATGTACCATTCATTGCGCAAGAAGGAGGAATATTCAAGGCAGCTCCTCTTGCCATCTATCCTACACCAGGGACACCTCGCCTCGAAGACATGCTGGAGGATGTCAGAGTCCCACCGGGGATCATCAAGCCCATGTTGTGTCCCTGTGGTTTTGATGATAGCAAACACTATAAGTCATCATTTGTTTGTGTCTGCATATGAATGTCTGATTGAGCATCTCATGAGTGTTATTCCATTTGTGTCTGCATATGAATGCTTGATTGAGCATCTCTTGAGTGTCATTCCATTAAACAGGCTGTGTGCATTTTCGGTGCATTTCATAACTTTGTTTCACTGTGGCCATCAGTCAATGGATGTCTAGACTCATGCATTTCATAACTATGCTTAGCTAAGTCTGTACAGAGCCTTAAGCCTGTACAGAGCCTTGTTCATCGTGTGCTAAGCATTTCCAAAGTCTATACATTGTGTTTCACTCACGTTCATCTTTGTTCAAAGTCTGTACAGCGTTTTGGCTAGAATGCAGCGTCTCATGTTAAGTCTGTACAACATGTATCAGTGCATTAACAAGTCTATACATCGTGCATGCATCATCTCTCAACTCTGTACAGGGTCTGCCTAGAATGCATTCACTAAAGTCTATTCATTCGTCTCTAAGGCAAAGTCTATACATTGCATGCATTGCACACTGCAAGTCTGTACAGCCCAAGTCTGTACATCCACCGTCTCAGTTAAGCCTTGAAGTCTGTACAACATCCGTTCCTTCAAAGCTAAGTCTGTACATTGGCCTTCAAGCTTTTCAAGTCTGCACATTGGTTCAGGCTTTCCAAGTCTGTACATTGGCCTTCAAGCTTTCCAAGTCTGTACATTGGCCAAGTGTCTTGTGCTTTGAAGCTTTATCAAGTCTATACATTCGTTTATCAAAGTCTACACATTGCATCATGTCTCAAAGTCTATACATCGCTGTGCATTCCTTGATTTCAAAGTCTATACATCGCTATGCATTCCTCGATTTCAAAGTCTGTACATTCTGGTTGCTTCATAGCAAGTCTGCACATCCCGCTTGCACTAAGTCTATACATGGTCCTGGCGCTCACAAGTTTGTACATTGATTTGGCGCTTGCAAAGTCTGTACACCGGCTTGGCACTCACAGAGTCTTGCTGCATCTATGTGCTAGCCCATGCATTGTCAAGTCTATACAGTGTCTCTTAGCGTCTTGTGCTTTCAGCATAGAAAGTCTGTACATTCGTTGACAGACTCATTCATAAACAGTAAGACAAAGTCTGTACATTCGGTGACAGCTTGTCTAAGCATCTCATGCATTCAATGTGCATACTTTCATTCTGTTTGTGCATCTCCTTCAGAAGTCTGTACAATCCTTTGAGCTGTTTTAAGTCTATACACTCGTTGGCTAGCTGTTTCAAGTCTATACACTCGTTGGCTAGCTGTTCAAGTCTATACACTCGTTGGGTAGCTGTTTCAAGTCTATACACTCGTTGGCTAGCTGTTCAAGTCTATTCACTCGTTTTCAAGTCAGCAAGTCTGTACATTGGCTTCTCATGCACATTCACACTTCAAGTCTACACACTGGTTGCCTGCATCTCATGCAGTTAAAGTATGTACACTCGTGAATGTAATGTCTGTACATTCATTCTCGCTGTACATACTTTCTCATATGTGCACACTTCAATTGATGCATCAAGTCTGTACAAGCTCAGCTCATTCATCAAAGTGACTCGATGTATATACTTTCTCATATTATTTCTTGTCAGATAAATTAATTTGCACTGATAGTTAATCTGTTCTAATAGGACTGCTGATTCAAGGAGGTTAATGATGCACGTGATCCAAGAATAGGAGATGGCCCTGATCGTGCCACGTGGACTGAACCTTCTGGGTAGGAATCGTCGAGAGCACACGCCCTAGCTGCTTGCTGCTGCTATTAAAGGGAGTCTTCTTCCTCAGAAGAAGAAAGATCGTGAAAAGAGAAGCAGAGAGAGCAAGAGAGAGATCGAAGAAGCAGATAGAAGAGAAAGAGCTAGCAGAGAGCATAAGAAAGAAAAGAAGAAGAAGAGAAAAGTAGAGTGTGAAATCTAAAGAAGAAAAAGGGAAAAGAGAGCTTGTAGGAAGAGAGAGGTAGAGAGCTCATGAAGAGGAAGAGAAGCTTCATTGTCTTCACTGGACTTTGGATCAGATCCAATCCAGTTTGCTCCTGCGAGAGCTACCTTGTGCATTTCACTTTCCAGCTTTCAGTCGCTGCAGTTTTTATCATTTATTGTTTTTCCTTTTAACTGATCATGTTTGTACTTCCGATTCTCTGGTTTTGAGGTCGGGTTCCTCTTGTGGTCTCAAGAGAAGGGAGACTTGTCTCCGATTTGTAAGTGACAGGTTATCACTTGTGGGTTCCCCTCCGGTTTGGAGGAAGGGAGATTCGTCTCCGGTTCTGGTCTTGTGGGTTGCAAGTCTAGGTGTTCCCTCTTGGTCTGGAGGAAGAGAGACCTCGGTCTCTGGTTTGCTAGTGATTGTGTGTCACTAGTGGTTCCCTCCGGTTTGGAGGAAGAGGGGAGGTTGTTCCCCTAGTCAAGCTGTTTGGCAGCAATTGTTGTAGACTGAGTCTACTGTTCTAGCCTTGCTAGTGGAAGCCTCACTCCGGTTTGGAGTGAGTGGTGGACGTAGGTCTTGGTGACCGAACCACCTAAAAAATCCCTTGTGCAGTGGTTTGATCTATGATTTCAGTACTTGCTTCCACTAGATGATTGCATAGGGTCGAGATGGTTTGATTGCACTGACTGTGTGTTTGTTATCGCTAGATGCTTCATAGGACCATGATTCTCTTGGCTGTCCATGTCCTAGTGATCAATGGGGTATGCATTCTTGCTGTTTGAGCATTTGTCCATCAATCTTGTGATTATCATCTCATACGTTTTTACATTGTCTAAAAATCTTTAGAAGATCCATTCACCCCCCCTCTCGATCTTCGTTTGTCTTCTTATCCGCACCCAACAAGTGGTATCAGAGCAGGTTGCTATGCATTAGATCCAACGATCCGCAGCAGTTCCTGCATCTTCTGTGGTGCATTTCAGAGTGGGTTTCTTGTGCTCGTTGTTTTGCTTCCCTGACTTGTGTCTTGCGTTGCTCATCTGGTTTTGGTGTATTTATCATCTCTCGATGGCTTATCCACCAATCTTCAGAGGTAATAGTTTTGAACAATGGCTGGAAAAGCTGCATCAGTATGTGAGGACATTTGATCCTGATCTTTGGAAGGTGATAACTCACGGTCCTCATAAATTGTCGAGGGATGTATCTAAATGGATTGATAAGGATAGATTGAAAGACTCTGTCAACTCCAGAGCTTTAGATTTAATGAGAGCATCACTTGACAGAGCTCTAATTACATGTGTTTCTTCTTGCAGGTCTGCCAAGGAGATTTTGGAGACTCTAAAGCTCACCAGGAATCATAACACATGCATGATGGCTGACAAGAGCAACCATAGCAGTGACCAAGATGAATTCGAAGATGCTGAAGAGGCAATCAATCCTTTCTCTAGTTACACTTTATATGATTGGGAAGATGCCTATGCCAATCTGTTACACTCCCATGAAAAACTGAGGAAGAAGAATAAAAGTCTGATAAAGAAGCTAACAAATCTAGGGGATCCTATTTCTGGAGGTAAAAATCTTGAAAATCCTGAAATTTTGAAAACTGAAAATGAAATATTCAGAAGACAATTGTCGAAACTAGATGAAATCAAGTCTGAACTTGATCATGTCAAATCTGAAAATGGAAAACTCAGAAAACAATGTCAGGAATCTGAACAAAGATTAGTCAATCTTGAAAGTGAAAATAGATTGATAAATGAAAAGTTTGAGGCTGTTAGTGCTGTGAATTTAAAGTTTCAGGAAAACCTTGAAAACTATGAAGCAGAAAACAAGAGTTTCCTAACTGATGTATTGTTTGATGATGATAAACTTCAGGAGGAGAACACTAGTTTGAAGGTAGAAACTGAGAAATTGGGGAAGGAAAATGAGGAGTTAAAGCAGTTGAACACCATCATGTCAGAGAGATTGCTGACATTTGAAAAAGGTAAATGTGTGGTGTCTGATAATTTAGAAGAAGTGGAAAAGCTAAAACTGAAACAAGAAATTGAAACCCTTAAAAATTTGAATGATGTGATGCATCAACAAATTCTGGTATGTGAAGAAGATATAGTCAACTATGAACATCAGATCTCTTCCCTTCAATCTGAAATAAATGACCTGAATAATTCTTTGTCAAAATTCGTAGGTGGGCAGAAAAACCTAGACAAGCTACTGGGTGTAAAAATCAATCCTAGGAAGGAAGGGCTGGGCTACAATAATACTAACAAGAAAGAGCTTCAGAGCAAGTTGATGACTTCATTTGTAAAAGCTTCAAATGTAGCCACCACCTCAAAAGATAAACAGTCCATTGTTCAGAAAATCCAGAAACAAACTGTCATTCAAAAATAAAATAAAAATCATAAATCATCAAAAATTCAAAGGAACAATCTGCAAGTTAAAAACTCATCAGATAAATGCCATGTTTTAAAGAAATCAAATGGCTCCTGTCATTATTGTGGTAAGCATGGACACTTTATGAGTAACTATTTTGTGATGAAACAAGATGACAAAAAATATGCTAGAAAACCTGTGTCTGGTTAGAAAAAGGGTAATCTGAATGTTAAAGGACTTAATGCTAGAAATCATGCTTTTCAAAACAAGAAAATTCATTGCTTCAATTGTGGCAAGATGGGCCACATTGCAGCTCATTGCTGGCATGTTAAGGGGAAGAAATTTCATTCTGAGTTCGTTAATTTCCATGACAACAAAAATATTTTTGAAAGAAAAAAATTTGGTTTCAAGAGAAAGCTCATTGGGTGTTTCGAATGTGGGAAGCATGGCCATACAGTCAAGGACTGTTGGCATGCCCAAGGAAGCCATGTTAATGACAAATCCTCTAAATTTTCTGCCAAAAGACCTATGAAATTTTCATGCTATAACTGTGGTAAGTCAGGTCACAAGTCTGTTAACTGCTGGTTAATTGAAATAAGAGACAGAATGTTCATGTAAACAACAGACAATCTCATGCTCATGCACACAGGCCTTATGTTTCTGTTAATGTGCATCATAATAAAGTTGAAAAATCTGTTGGTACATGTAGATATTATGGAAAATATGGACATTCTATGGATCTTTGTTCTTTGATGAAACTTGATGATCATCTTGCTAAAAGACTGTTCAGAACACCATCTTGTGGTGTTAGTGGTAAACCAGGACCCAAGGTTTCTTGGGTACCTGTTACATCAAAATGATGTGTCTGCTACAGGTATGCCTTGGGAGCTGAAGAATAAAGAGGGGTAATAAACCAAGGCATTCAAGAATGAAAACCCCAGTTCTACATTTTCTAGGTCTGTCATGTTAAATTCCTGTCATTCAAAATTTGCTATCTCTGTTTACTGCATAGCATGTTAAATCTGTTTTTGCATATTCATTCATCATCTACATTGCCAAATTTGAATTCTCTGAACTCTCCTCATTTAAAGTGTATGTTTTGCACTCAACTCTGTTGATGGACATTGCCTGATTAAGAATTCTCTGCAAACATCTAAATTTCACATGATTGTCTGAATTTGCATTTGCAGCCATTGAAAAATCTGACGCACTTAGACTTTTGGTATTGCATTGTCATGCATGACCACTATGGTATATTAAATGGTAAGCTACTAAAAGGTAGGTGAAATCTGTCTGGAAGTACTTGCTATGTAAGAGGTGGTCTTTAGACCAAGATCTCTGCCTAGTACCATGGGTCATTTCACTTAATAAGGTAGTCTGAATGAGCTTGAGTCACAAAATCATATGTTCAGCCTTCATTGCAAACATTGCACAATATGAGAAGGAGTCTATCAAGTCTCATGCATTGTCTTCATGGCATATAGGATGATTCAGTGTTTGTAGTAAGGGGGAGTCAATGCATTGCATATCACATTTTTTGAAAAATAAAAAAAAAGGAGGAAGTGACTCACTGCATATTTTCAAGGGGAGCATGCTTAATCTTTTCAGTTGTGTCTTTGTCTAAACTCTTCCTGTCCATCTATTTGATTCAACTTGTCATATCTGTAGTGTCAGTGATTCCATCATCAAAAGATCTCTCTTGACTGATTCTGAAGCATTCTTAACCTGAATTATACTTTGAAATACTTTGCTCAAGAGCAGTCTCCCTGTTGAAATTTTTCAGAATCCATGTTGTTTGTTGAAATATCAGTCAGCTCACTTGAATTTTTGAGCCGAGATATGAAGTAAACCTTCAGCCTGAATACTACTTCATAAAAGTTAAAACATCTTTAATGAGGAACCTTCCATTATACATGCTTAAGAACATTTGTTAACTGGAATTGGTTTAAGTCTTATGTACTCTTGTTTGGACTCAAAGAACTTGAAAATATCTGATTCAACTTCTTAATAAACTTTAACTATATGCTTCATGTAAATTCATGTAAGACTATCTGAAATCTAAAAAGTTGAAGTCCTTGTCTACGTTGATTGAGATATATAGTGTATGTAGTTGTTCTTAAACACCTAACTTGTTCTGAATCCATTCTGAGAAAAAGTATGGACAGAGCAATGACTGTGGTTACTGAGAAACCTGTCCAAAGGATTGTGTCATGAAGTACCATGGTTAGCTCTGTTTAAAGAGATGATTGGAAACTTCTGTGAGAATATGGCAGAGCAATGGCATAATTGTATTGAGTAACTGGGGATTCTGGCCTCTGATCAAGGTGTATCCTCATGCCAAAGATATTTTTAATGTTACCTCTGTTCTCTAAAATGGGAGAAGCAATACGATTTTCACACTGAGTAACTGGGGATTCTGGCCTCTCATCAAGGTGTCTCCCCACGTCAAAAGGTGTTGAAAAATCAAAATTGTTCAAAAAAAAAGGAAAAATATGAACAAGTGTAAATCAAATTCTGAAAGAACAATTAAAATTCAGTTGCACTCACATATGTATCTCTTAAAGCAGTCATGGAAAGTAAACTAAGTAAGATGGAAGTTGGTTAAACTAGAATTTCATATGAGCTTGTAGTTCCTTTTTATTAAGAATTGGTTCAGAAATGAGTACAATTTCTTTTGAAAAAAAATCAATTTACATCATTCTTAAACCATATCTGACAATCAAGGATTCATAAGCTTTTATAATGGAGGAATCTAAAACTTAAATTCTATTTTTATGAAGTTGGTATCATACTGAAAAGTTATATATCTTAATTTTCACTATTTGCTGAATCTGTTCATCCTATTGCTCTCTATCACTGTGCTTTGAATGTCATTGGTTCTCATATACATGAGGCACAACTCTCAGTATAACCTGTTTACTTGCTACCTTTGGATAACCAGAGTTCATCCTTGTAGATTGTTTGTCTGCATCTTCCATGTCAAATGGGGAGTATTAGTTGCATATACATGTCTGCATAAGTTGGTTGACTAAGGGGGAGAATTGTTTTAATTGCTTCTGATATTGTGTTGCCCTCTTTTGCTGAACTATTTTGGGTGTCTCATATGACATCACTAGATTATCAAAGTATTGTTCTTCTAATATTGTTCTCTTTTTGATGAAGTCAAAGGGGGAGAATACTTTGATGAGTCAAGTCTGAATATACCATTTCTTTCATTCATGAGACTCATAGTGTTGCCATCATCAAAAAGGGAGAGATTGTTGTGTCCCTGTGATTTTAATGATAGCAAACACTATAAGTCATCATTTGTTTGTGTCTGCATATGAATGTCTGATTGAGCATCTCGTGAGTGTTATTCCATTTGTGTCTGCATATGAATGCTTGATTGAGCATCTCTTGAGTGTCATTCCATTAAACAGGTTGTGTGCATTTTCGGTGCATTTCATAACTTTGTTTCACTGTGGCCATCAGTCAATGGATGTCTAGACTCATGCATTTCATAACTATGCTTAGGCTAAGTCTGTACAGAGCCTTAAGTCTGTATAGAGCCTTGTTCATCGTGTGCTAAGCATTTCCAAAGTCTATACATCGTGTTTCACTCACGTTCATCTTTTTTCAAAGTCTGTACAGCGTTTTGGCTAGAATGCAGCGTCTCATGTTAAGTCTGTACAGCATGCATCAGTGCATTAACAAGTCTATACATCGTGCATGCATCATCTCTCAACTCTGTACAGGGTCTGCCTAGAATGCATTCACTAAAGTCTATTCATTCGTCTTTAAGGCAAAGTCTATACATCGCATGCATTGCACACTGCAAGTTTGTACATCAACCGTCTCAGTTAAGCCTTGAAGTCTGTACAACATCCGTTCCTTCAAAGCTAAGTATGTACATTGGCCTTCAAGCTTTTCAAGTCTACACATTGGTTCAGGCTTTCCAAGTCTGTACATTGGCCTTCAAGCTTTCCAAGTCTGTACATTGGCCAAGTGTCTTATGCTTTGAAGCTTTATCAAGTCTATACATTCGTTTATCAAAGTCTACACATTGCATCGTGTCTCAAAGTCTATACATCGCTGTGCATTCCTTGATTTCAAAGTCTATACATCGTTGTGCATTCCTTGATTTCAAAGTTTGTTCATTCTGGTTGCTTCATAGCAAGTCTGCACATCCCGCTTGCACTAAGTCTGTACATGGTCCTGGCGCTCGCAAGTCTGTACATTGATTTGGCACTCGCAAAGTCTGTACACCGGCTTGGCGCTCATAAAGTCTTGCTGCGTCTATGTGCTAGCCCATGCATTGTCAAGTCTATACAGCGTCTCTTAGCGTCTTGTGCTTTCAGCATAGAAAGTCTGTACATTCGTTGACAGACTCATGCATAAACAGTAAGACAAAGTCTGTACATTCGGTGACAGCTTGTCTAAGCATCTCATGCATTCAATGTGCATACTTTCATTCTGTTTGTGCATCTCCTTCAGAAGTCTGTACAATCCTTTGAGCTGTTTCAAGTCTATACACTCGTTGGCTAGCTGTTTCAAGTCTATACACGTTGGCTAGCTGTTCAAGTCTATACACTCGTTGGCTAGCTATTTCAAGTCTATACACTCATTGGCTAGCTGTTCAAGTCTATTCACTCGTTTTCAAGTCAGCAAGTCTGTACATTGGCTTCTCATGCACATTCACACTTCAAGTCTACACACTGGTTGCCTGCATCTCATGTAGTTAAAGTACGTACACTCGTGAATGTAATGTCTGTACATTCATTCTCGCTGTACATACTTTCTCATATGTGCACACTTCAATTGATGCATCAAGTCTGTACAAGCTCAGCTCATTCATCAAAGTGACTAGATGTATATACTTTCTCATATTCTTTCTTGTCAGATAAATTAACTTGCACTGATAGTTAATCTGTTCTAACAGGACTGCTGATTCAAGGAGGTTAATGATGCATGTGACCCAAGAATAGGAGATGGCCCTGATCGTGCCACGTGGACTGAACCTTCTGGGTGGGAATCGTCGAGAGCACACGCCCTAGCTACTTGCTGCTGCTATTAAAGGGAGTCTTCTTCCTCAGAAGAAGAAAAATCATGAAAAGAGAAGCAGAGAGAGCAAGAGAGAGATCGAAGAAGCAGACAGAAGAGAAAGAGCTAGTAGAGAGCAGAAGAAAGAAAACAAGAAGAAGAGAGAAGCAGAGTGTGAAAGCTAAAGAAGAAAAAGGGAAAAGAGAGCTTGCAGGAAGAGAGAGGTAGAGAGCTCGTGAAGAGGAAGAGAAGCTTCGTTGTCTTCACTAGACTTTGGATCATATCCAATCTAGTTTGCTCCTGCGAGAGCTACCTTGTGCATTTCACTTTCCAGTTTTCATTCGCTGCGGTTTTTATCATTTATTATTTTTCCTTTTAATTGATCATGTTTGTACTTCCGATTCTCTAGTTTTGAGGTCGGGTTCCTCTTGTGGTCTCAAGAGAAGGGAGACTTGTCTTCGGTTTGCAAGTGACAGGTTGTCACTTGTGGGTTCCCCTCCGGTTTGGAGGAAGGGAGATTCGTCTCTGGTTTTGGTCTTGTGGGTTGCAAATCCAGGTGTTCCCTCCTGGTCTGGAGGAAGAGAGACCTCGGTCTCTGGTTTGCTAGTGACTGTGTGTCACTAGTGGTTCCCTCCGGTTTGGAGGAAGAGGGGAGGTTGTTCCCCTGGTCAAGCTATTTGGCAGCAATTGTTACAGACTGAGTCTGCTGTTCTAGCCTTGCTAGTGGAAGCCTCACTCCGATTTGGAGTGAGGGCTGGACGTAGGTCTTGGTGACCGAACCACCTAAAAAATCCCTTGTGCAGTGGTTTGATCTGTGATTTCAGTATTTGCTTCCGCTAGATGATTGCATAGGGTCGAGATGGTTTGATTGCACTGACTGTGTGTTTGTTATCGATAGATGCTTCATAGGACCGTGATTCTCTTGGCTGTACATGTCCTAGTGATCAATAAGGTATGCATTCTTGATGTTTGAGCATTTGTCCATCAATCTTGTGATTATCATCTCATACATTTTTACATTGTCTAAAAATCTTTAGAAGATCCATTCACCCACCCTCTGGATCTGCATTTGTCTTCTTATCCGCACCCAACAGCCCATAGCAGAAGTGGACTGTCAAGTAGCTGAGCAACTAAGAATTTTTAAGGTGCCTAACCCTGGGCGGCCACCCACTATCTTTTATGTTGTCGGGGAAATGCCAGTTAGGGAAGAAGATGATTGCCGATTCCTTGACGAATTGCATGACCCGCACGTCCCCATCGCGGGACTTCTTGACATGACCGACCGGGCAGTCAGAGTGGTCAGAAAGCAAAAGATTCCCCCCTACCAACCCTCCAGCCGGAAGGAAATGTTTGAAAGGATGTGGAACCCACCAAACCTGGATTGGCGGCTGCTGTAAATTACCAAGCACCTCGGTCTGGGCTTTTCACTAGAAGATTATTATGAAACTGATGTTATATCGATTTCAACCCTGTCCGGCCAGGGCCCAGCTGAAGCTGCAAACTTGCGGGAAGCTGTGGACGCACTTATTTTCACTTATTGGGTTGTTCATTTATTTAGGTGCGTGGGCGTGCCAGTCACAAAGTGACGATTTATTGTGCGCTCGATCTGACTAATCAGACGATTGTGTGGTTCGGGTCGGGACTGAGACCCATTGTGCTATAAAGGTCACAACATCATTTACATCCCCTCGGAGAGGGGAATATCCTTGATTAATTTCCAGAAATAAGGGCTCCACAACCGAAAGAAATACTAATCAAAGCAGGAAGGAAAAGGTAGTCGGGCTACGCGGTGAGCCCGAGGTGAGGGCATGAATACTCGGATTATGTCGGTCACCGATGGACCATTCCGTGTTTGGACAAAAGTTCATACGGAAAACAAGACGATAACGGGGGACGAATCCGTGCGAATGTCTGCCGAGGGACGGCAATTTTAATACAGGGAGGAACGTCAGATCCCGGTGAGGGAGGGGACCCTGATGAGATATTGGCCCGAGGTAAGGCTGAGCAGTCACCACGACGAGAGAGAGGACTCCCGAGGGTGAAGGTCGGCTTACGAGAGCATCATCAATATTCCCGGATTCAGAATCCAAAAAGGGGAGACGAAGACCATGTCGTTATATTCGTGAGTTGCCTTGAGTGACATGTATCATTACCGCTCATTTATTAGCATCACTTCCTGTTGTTAGCTTCTCTTTGCTTATTATTTGGTTAGAATTACCCCCCCTTTTTTGTTTTATCACTATTATTATTGTTTATTATTCCTTTTATTATACTTTTTTTTGTACATATATACATATTCATTAGAGAAATGATGGAGTGTACCGCTGAAGGCTGAATTAGGAGTGTGCCGCTGAAGGATTAGGAAGCGTGCCGCTAGAGAGCTGAGAGCGCACCGCTGAAGGATCTGGGGGCCTACCGCTGAAGGTAAAGGGGAGAACTGAGGCATGCCGCTGGAGGCAGGTGGGAGCATATCGCTGGGAAGAGTGGAGCGTACCGCTGAAGGGTGAAGGAGGTGTACTGCTCAAGAAGCAAAGGAGAGCGTACCGCTGGGGGATCTAGAAGTGTGCCGTTGAGGGCAAAGGGGGGGAACTGAGGCGTACTGCTGGAGGCGGGAGGCTAGGGTGTACCGCTAAGGAGTGGGCTGGGGTGTGAAGAATCAAAGTAGTCAGGCTGTGGCTTAACGGGGTGGCATAGAATTTAAGAGGGAGAGAGTCCCTTGTTTATGCAATTCTGATGGGGAGTCTCAGGGGATCCGACTGTCAGTCTTTTATCAGGTGGTTGAGTCCCGAGTCATGTTTGGCAGTGCAGTTCTTGGGGTCTTATTCAGCCGATTTCTAGAGCCTTGAATAGTTCCTTTAATTGATTAGAATGTTTTATTGTTGTTGGTTCCATTTGTTTGTTGCTTACTTTTGTCTTTTAGCTTATCATTATTTCTGACAAAAATTCGGCAACATCTCCCCTTAACTCGGACGGTAAGGGAATACAAGGGACATGTCCACAGGGAGTGACATGAACCGACAACTGAGGTGTGTGCCTAAGTAGCCACCTTTGGGGAAACTTCAGAAAACTCGGGGAAAACACCGAACAAGAACCAGTAGACTAGGGCAAGCTACGAGTACACCGGAGAAAAGAGGGCCAAGGGGTGTTGGGCTGACAGTCTGAGGGTGTGCCGCTGGGCAGGCCAGTAGAGGAGGTGTGCCGCAGAGGCAGCCATAGAAGGTGTACCGCTAAGCAAGAGAATGGGAAGGGTGCACCGCTGAGCACACCTAGGGAGAGTGTGCCGCTGGGAAAACTCGAGGAGGGCCGTGCCGTTGAGCGGACCCAGGGAGGACCGTGCCGCTGAGCAGACCCAGGAAGGTGTGCCGCTGGAGGGCAAAAGGGATGCTCCAGGCATTGAGGGGATCCAAAATGTCAAGAGGAGGAGAATCCAACAGACATGCATGGTGAAAATCAGGGGTCGCCACACTAAGGAAAGCTACTAGAGGGGGGGAAGAGGCCAGCCCAGCCCCACTAAGCCAAGAGATGAACCTTTCAATCAAGTAGACCCATGCCACGGGAGGTGAAATCAAGCAAGAAGTTGGAGGGCTGGAGGCAGACGCCAAACTCACAGACCAACAGTAAGAAGAAATCAACAAGTGCAACAAACGAAGGGAAAAGCCAAAGGATATTTCATTCATGACAGACTTAAGATGACAAAGAGCATGGCCTGAAGGCCAACTACAATATACTGCAGAACAAAAAAAATTGTGATAGGGAAAGAGGAAAACTAAGAAATAAAGAAAAGAAAAAAAGAGGAGCGAGAGAAAACAGTGCCGGGGGAGAGTTGGAACGAGGGAGGGTGCCTCCCTTCACCTCATTCCTTCTCTCCCCCCATACAGGTGGCTCACTCCCTCTCAATCTCTCTACACTTCTCTACCTTCTTCTCCTTCTCTTCTTCTTCTCTTCTTCTTCTTCTCTGGTGCTCTCTTCGAACGGGTGTCTTCGCATGCCCCCCCTTTTTCTTTCTCTGTGGAAGCCTTTTATACGTGGGCTGTTGGCGAGGCCAACCTCATGATGGCACTGCCATCCGAGGTTGACTTTGGTATCTTTCTCGTCAGGTGAAGATCTCCCTCCTCTAGCCAGAAGGTGACACCGAAGCGGGCGCTAGCTGGCTTTGAAGTGGCCGAACTGTGCGCCAATGGGTTTGCCTATTGACCGTTGTATCTTATGCCGATGCGTGCCATTCAGGGGAATTCAACGCTGTGCCGCTGAGGGCTAAGGGGCCGTGTCACTGAGGGCTTGGAGGCTGTGCCGCTGAGAGGGCGTTGGGGCTGTTTAGATCGTGCCGCTGAGAGGGCGTTGGGCTGTGCCGCTGAGAGGGCGTTGGGGCTGTGCCGCTGGAGGCTTCCAAGGGGTGTGCCACTGGAAGGCACCAAGAAGGCGTGCCGCTGGGAGCACTCCCATAGAGCATGCCGCTGGGGAAGCTGGCAGCGTGCCGCTGGGGCACTTCAGGGTGTGCCGCTGAGGCCGTTTGGAGCGTGCCGTTGAAAGGGGCACCAGCTCTTGATTCAGGAACTTAAGTTGTGCATTCTTGGGGATATTTCTTCACTGTTAGGGACCCGAGGGGGGGTCCATAGCAGTGTATCCATTCAGGAGGGCATCCTGTGTTTTCTTGGTCTCTTGATGTGCCCGTGCAAATATGGGGATTTGCCGGAAGGTGGTATTCCTCCGGGGCCCTGGGTGGCCAGTCACCCAGAGTCTTCTCCCTTTGACTTTGGCTTTAATTCGGGGCTCAGTGGGACATATGAACGTACAATTTTATACGTCCACAAATACGACCCACGGGTAGCGCGGGCGAAGGATGAGCCCGACGGTGCTCGCGGGTGTATCTGTGGAATTAACGTACATTCTTGGGCGTACATTCATAAGATGCGTGATGTAGATATCATCATACCTACTTGTCATATTACCATTGTTTACTATACGTATATAAGTATATATGTTTATTTATCATTAATTTAAAAATTTTCTCTTCTCTTTTTTTTCCTTTTTCTCTTCTTCTTTTTTTTTCTTCTTCTCTCTCTCTCTCTCTTTTTATATTTTTTTGTTCTCTCTCTTCTTTTTTCTTTTCTCTTCTTTATATTTTTTTTGGTTGATTTTTTTATTCTCCTTTTTTCTTTTCTTTCTCCCCTTTTTCTTTTCTTCGTTCTCCTTTTTTTTCTTTTCCTCTTCTTTTTTTTCTCTTTTTGAAATGGCTATAAAAGGGGTGGGGGAGTTCGAAATTCCCCCCTTTTCTCTTCGAATTCTCTCCCTCTCTCTTCCTCTGTCTCTTCGGCTTCCACCGTCTCCTCCTCTCTTTCTCTCTTTTCTCCCTTCCTCTGTCGCCACCGTCGCTCACCGTCGTCGCCGGTGCCTAGGGTGAGGCCGCCATGCCCCTCTCCCCTTCCTCTCCTTCTTTCTTCCTTCTTCTTCTTTTTCTCTTCCTCTTCCTCTCTTCTTTCCTTCCATTCTTCCCCCCTTTTCTTCTTCCTCTTCTTCTCATGGCTTCTTCGCTCAGGGGACGACGGAGCCCTAAGCTCTCCGTCGTCCTCTTCCTCTTTCCTCTTCTCCTATTCTTCCCCTCCATCTCTCCTTCTTCTTCTTTATCTCTTCCTCTTCTTCTTCTTGGCATCGGGGCGGTCATGGCGTCGGACTGTGCCGCTGGGAGCGGGCACAGGCGTGCCGCTGGTGGTAGGGGTACAGGTGTGCCGCTGGGGCACAGGTGTGCCACTGAGGCTGGGGGGCACGGGGTGATGTAACATGAACTGGGACCTAAGTGGCAAGCAAACGCAATGACTAGGCAATGTCACACAAGCGGACTCACTCGTGTTTGGCACACTCGGGTCCGTGGGTGGACCGGCAATGGGGTGAGGGTCCGAGGTTGGACCGGTGGTTTCCAAGGATATGACTGACTTGGGGAGGACCACTAGGGGCTAAGGTTGCCCAAATTCACGGGCGGTCAGCACGCCGAAGGCATGGGTTGAAGGGTCACTCTCACAACTCACCCGCGGCGACCACTCAAACATAAGCAAATTTGGAACGGGCGCTCACTCACCGTCCGACGGAGTTAAGAAGCAATACTAATTAAGCAAGATCTACCAACAAAGGGAGGGGTCCAGAAGCTCACCTGATCAGCGTGAAGACGTCGATCCCGGCCGGAGACGATGGCGAGTGGGGAGGCGTGGGTATGCACCTGAACGCCGCGCCGGTGAAGCTTCAACCTGCTCAAACGTTTACAAAACTACACCCCATGCAAGGGGGGGGATCGTGGGGAAGGGAAGACAATGATTACATCCAAACACTACCTCCACATAGGGATGGGCCTTCAGCTGGCCAAGCGGGGAGGGGAATTCGAGCTAGAAGTGATGAAAGGAAGCCGATGCCGAATCTGTCCACATTCTGGAATTAGGGACCAGCAGTTGAAGACGGCACCTCTGTGACCTCTCCGGATTTTTGCTGATGACGGGACCAGTGGAGAATTCTTCATAAATGGAATAGAAAAACGTTTGAATTTTGTCGATTTCTTCTGGCGCCAACGCTGGTCTGGATGGAGGCTCGAACAGGGTGGTAGCTTCTCGGAACTGGCTGCTTCAGGTTTCCAACAGCAAGAAGAAGAGGATGCCACGACTGCTCCCGAACTCAGAATCAGGTGCCACTGGAGCCGTTGGAACCGTTGACAAGTCCTCTTCAAAGAAAAACTGACAGGGAAGCCAAATGTTTTCGGAGAAGACTAGTGGGCTTTGAACTCTGATGAGAGGTCGGTGCAGACTATGGGGAGACAGAACCGCGCACCCGGGGGAGAAAATTGATAACTCCTGGTTCCGAACGTAAAATTGAGCTCTGCTTTTTGGAGATGTAAGAAGACTCAGAATAGAAGACTTTTAGTGAAAAACTCTTGCTCATATTCCTAGTAGGATGGCCGCTGTAGATCTTCCACTCTTATTCTGGTCTTCTGCCAGAGCAGTCTTGCGCAGTCGTAGTAGATCGTCTTGTCCGAGCAGCTCCGATCTTGGAAGTCGGCAGGACCACCACCGTTGGAAAGCTGACTGGGAGACGCTTCCAACCATATATGGTATGCCCTCTGAAGCTTCCAGGTGAAGACGTGGCAGCCTCTGCAACTGGGCACTCCTCTGCTGCCTGTGAACTGAAAACTGTAGGTTGAAAATGATTGGGGGTAATGGGGTATATGGGAGGGGAAGTGGGGGTGGATGCGTGTGGGGAGAGCCCTGGCTGTGAGGGGGTCTAGGAGGGGGTGTTCCAAGGTGTGGATGGGGGATAATGGGGTCTGGAAGGTGGTGTTTGCAGTGGGTGAGAGAGGAGCTGCGAATTTGGGCTTGGAGGGAGAAGGGGGAAGGTGAGGGGGCACAAGTGGGTGGAGGGAAGGTGAGTTTGAATTTTCCTTAATGTGGGGTGATTAATGGTGGTCTTGGGGATGGGAAGGGGTGCCTTGGGAAGGTGGAGTGATGCTTGGGGAAGGGAAATTGGTAGTTGGGGGTTGGAGGGTGGGGTGTGGATTGGTGGAGGGTCTCTTGGGACTAGGGAGAAGTAATGATGGCTTGTGGGAAGTTGTAGAGGATTTAATGGAGGTAGGTGGGAGGGTGGAGGTGGTTGGGAGGGGAAGAGAGAGAGAATTGATGATGTGGAGGAGAGAGAGGGAGGAGAGGAGAGAGAAAGGGGCGCCCTCCTCCTTGAAGAGAGAGAGAGAGAAGTGAGATAGAGAGAGAAGGGGAATCCACCCCAATAGAGAGAGAGAGAGGTTTGGAGAATCCACTCCAATATGACACTAGAACTCACTTGATTTAAATTGATCATAAAAGGTTGTTACAAATGAGAGAGGGGAGGGACTATTTATAGACTCCATACTTTTCCTAAGACCAAAATAGCCCTGACAAATAAGTAAATGACCAACGCAGTCCAAGGGAGGGGCGCCCTTGGGCCTAGTCCATTAGTTGGGCCCATTAGCCTATCAAACCAACCATATGACAACTAACTTAGAAAAATGACTCACTAACCTAGGTACATGACTCAAATAAAGGGAAAATTATAATGACATGACTCAAATAAAGTATGAAAATTACATGACTCGACTCAAAAAAACATGACGGACACAATGGAGCTATACTGGCGAGCAATCGAAGCAGTGAAAAAATGTGAAGGGTGAGAGATGCCCCCATCATAGTGTGTGCCGCTGGGGAAAGGGCACGGGGCGTGCCGCTGAGGAGAGGGCACGGGGTGTGCCGCTGGGGAAAGGGCACGGGGCGTGCCGCTGAGCAGGGGGCACGGGCGTGCCGCTGGAGAAGAGCATGAGGGTGTGCCGCTGGGAGGAGGCACAGGGTGTGCCGCTGAGGGGCTTGGCCTGGGGCGTGCTGCTGAGGGTTGCCGGGAGTGTACCACTGGGGAGGCTCGGCCTGGGCGTGCCGCTGAGGGACTTGGCCTAGGTGTGCCACTAAGAGGGGGAGAAGATGACTTCTTCAACCGAAGGACCTCTGGTGTCGCCCTTGGGCACACCGTGACTTTGTTGGGGCCGTCACTCCTTGTGGGCGTGCACCCGTGTTTTCCCCTTACGCCTCCGGTCTAGGGGAAACTCTGCCAAAATTTCATCAGAAATTATTGGCGTTATGTTTAGTTCAATTGTAGTGTAACCCCTTTGTAACTTTCTTTCCTCTTCTCTGCTTGTGGATTATTCTGACCCAAGGCCCTTTGCATTTTGTAGAGAGATGGCTGCTCCGAGAGATTCTGCTGCTTTTGGTGCCGAGCGCGTTCCTCCACCCTCGGTGCTAGCGGTTACCTGGCTCAATATGGAAGACTTGGACAGAGAACATGCCGAGATAGCGGCGTTAGCTGAATCATCCGGCACCGACACCGAGACGATGGATTTTTTCCGGCTCACTCGGGTCGAAGGCAACATGAGTTTTGATCATGCTATAGGGGAATACCGGAAGGATTATCTGAAGGACAGGCACCTGATCTGATTCTTGAAGCATCTCAGTCACCAGGAGCGGCGAAACTTCTGAGCCGTCAAGGATGCTGAGCGGGCGATTCTGTAATCCCAGGACAGCCTACTGTACAGCGTCCCAAGGAGCATCCCGATGTACTTAGTGGGAGAGGCTCGCGAATGGAAGCCTGTGTTGGGGCTTGAGGCAGTGCTACCGGCGGAGGATAGACTAGTGCGGGCACCTCAGTTCACCCCGGCTCGGTGGGACGTAGCTGCTGGGCGGGTCCAGAGTGAACACCCCCGGTTCAGCCTATTCTTGGCTCCACTGAAGTGGGGGTATGATGGAGGCATCACCCACGATTCCCTTTGGCTCGGGTCCACTTCTTCACACTCGGGAGCTGGTTGAGTTTTGGCCTCACTCTATTAAGGCCCCTTATCCATTTTGTAGCTTTCCTTTGAGTCATTTTGATGTATTTTCATTTTATTTGAGTCATTTCCCTAGGTCTTGCATTTATTTTCCTAAGATTGTGTGTCATTAAATGATGTAATATGCTAATTGGGCCCAATTCATTGGACTAGGCCCATGTGCATCCCTTCCACCTTCAGTTATTTGCTATTGAGTCTTTTGTCATGGACTTTTGTAGAAATGTGGGTTTCCTATATATAGGACCCCATTTCCCCCATTTGAAGTCAATGAATGAATGAATAAGTTAAACTTGCCATTTGAGTTCAAATTGGAGTGATTCCTCTAGTTTTTGGGTGAGAGACCCTAGGGGAGAGATTCCCCACCCATTCTCCTCTTAATCTCTCTATTTCACCCCTCTTTCTCTCTCCTCCAACCCCAATTTCGAATTTTCTTCTCTCTCCTCCCCTCCCAACCACCTCCACTAGCTACCCACCTCATTTAATACCCCTCCACTTCCCTAAGTTGCCATTACTCCACTCCCATAGTCCCTAGGTGGCATCTTCCCCATTCCAACACCTTTCTCCACCTTCCCACCAAATCTACCCCATTCCAATACAAACTCTCCACTTCCCCACATAATCACCCACCTTCCAAGGCCATTTCAAATTTGAAATTCACACTCCCTCCACCCACTTGTTCCCCCTCACCTTCCCCCCTCTCCCTCCAAGCCCCAAATTCGTAGCTCCTCTCTCACCCACAGAAAACACCCCCTTCCAGCTCCCATTCTATCCCTCCCTCACCTTGAAACACCCCATCCTAGACCCCCTCACAGCCCGGGCTTTCCCCACACTCATCCACCCCCATTTCCCTTCCCATATACCCCATTCCCCCCCATCATCATCAACCTACAGCTCTCAACTGAAGATCTACAGCAGAGCAGCAGCTTGCAGTGGCCACCACGATCACCTCCGGACGAGTTTGAAGACCCAAGAGCCATCGTCGGAAGCGTCTGCCAGTCGCCTTCGCAACTGAAGTGGTTTCGTCTTCTTCCGATCTCCGAGCCATCCTGGAGGTCCATTCTTCCACAGCTATGCGGTTCTGCCTCGGCTAAGGACCTGAACCAGCTTAGAAGCTCTGCCACGACGGACCCTGAAGAAATCAGTCTTCAAGTTCTTCTTCAAAGTTCCTCTTTGGCCTGTTTAGTTTCAGATTCAAGAAGCGGAAGTTCATTCAGCATCTGGGAGCAGAAGTTACCAATTTTCTCCCCCAAACACGCGGTTCTGCCTTCTACAGTCTGCACCGACCCCTCCTCACTCTTCTGGTTCCACAGATTGTCTCCGAGCTCTTCTGGTGTTCCCGTTTCTTTTTCTGCAAAGAGGACTCACCCACGGTTCTAAAGGCGCTGACGGTATCAAATTTGGAGTTCGGGAACGGCCAAGACAGCCTCTGCATCCTACTGTTGGTGACCTGCCCCTGCTAGTCCGAGAAACAGAGGCCCTGTTCAAGCTCCTGCCCCTACCAGCAGCGAGTCCAGAAGAAATTAAGAAAATTCTGAGGCATTGCCCTTCCAGCTAAAAAGGTTTTCCCTCTGGGTTCGTCGTCAACAAAATTCCTGATCATGATCTACAGCAGCAACACCGACTCTCTGTCTCGGCTCGCAGACAGCAAGCAGATTCGGCATCCACCCTTATTCCTCGTTCTTTGCTTTAGTTTCCCCACCCCGCTTGACCGGCTGAAGGTCCCTCCCTGTGTGGAGGTAGTATTGATTGTAATTTCTATTAACCCCCACCCCAAGATCCCCCTCCTACGTGAGGTGTAGTGTTGTAACTTGTTTGGGCAGGTCAAGCGACACCGCCGCGGCGTGTGGGGATCCACTCGCCTCCCCGCTCGCCCTCGTCTCCGATCGGGACCGATTTCTTCAATCCGGTCGAGTAAGTGCTCAAACCTTCACTCCAATTAGTTCTTGTCTTTCAATATTAGTTCTAATTCCGCTGGTTATGCGAGTGAGAGCCCGATCCTCAAGCCCCATAAACTTGAGTGATCACCGTGGGAATATTGCAACCGGTGCCTTTGGCACTTGGTCGGCCCCATTGTCTTGGGCTTCCACATCTATTAGGAATCAACTCTTGGCCTTACTGGCCCTCTACCAGCAAGGGCCCAACCCCTCAACTTCACCTTGGCATTGCCAAGTTACCCCGGGCTTGGGTGAGCGACGAGAGAGCGGCGGCCCAAATTGGCCCATTTAGATTGCGAATGTGCTTGCTTGCTTAAGTCCAAGGTCGTGTCACATCAAGTGGTATCAGAGCCAGGTTTTTGACTTGTCTCTATCAAGTCAAGTCCTAGGGCATTCTTGCATTAGAGTCATCATCAATCCGACCCTTGCATTGATCCCCCCGATCATCATGGCCAACTACTTAGCCTACTCACCAACCTTGAATTTCATTCTAGATGGGGACATTACCTTTGACGGATCACATTCTAGTGATTATCTTAGGTGGGAAACTACCATGGAAAGATATTTTGAACGGACTTGGGTATATGGACCCGCGAGAGTCCGCAAGGCCAAGGGATGATTTCGGGGTCAAGCCAAGAGTAAATGGGCAAACATAGAGGGATTAAGAAGGGTTAGGAGGCAAGAGCCCATTTCTTCGTGGGATGATATGAAGAAGGAACTTAGGAAGATCTACATCCCAAAATATTCCCAACCCTCCTACTCGAACACCCCAAGCCCGAGGAGCACTACCACTCCTCCATCCTCACCCGACCAATTTGAGACCGACCTTTGGTCTCCACCCCCACCAATCCCAACAAATCACCTCTCAACCATCATAACTACACTTCGCAACGAAGTCCTCTCCCTTAAGACCCTAATAAACCAAACATCCACCTCTCCACCTAACCCCATGAGGGCCCCCATACCCCAACCAAAACCCCCTTCCCTAACCTACGCTAGTCAAGCCCCTTTAGCTCCCACTTCCACCCCAAACGATCCTAAGGGCAAGAGACCCCTAATCGACCCAATCCCCTCCATGATGATCACCACTCAACCAACCCTCACCATTCAAAACCAAGTGGACACCGTGTCCACCCCTCCACCTAGGCCCATGATTGTCACCACCCTCCAATCCAGAAGCTCCCACCAAACCCCTACCCCACAAAACCCCTTGGTCCCCACCACCACCCCTCCCTTGTCCCGAAAAAGGACATTCCCCCCAAAACCAATCAACCCAAGCCACCCCAACCAACCCATCTCCCACTCCCTACCCCAAAAGTCCAAAGTCCTAGGCTTCCACTACTTCCCCTCCCTATCCAAGCCAAAGTTTCCCATCACCCACCACCCCGGGTACACCATGCACCAACCATCATCACCCCACCCCCAATAGACCTTCCCATTCCCTTGAGAAAGGAGACCACAACCATCCACATGGGAGTAGATGAACCCATCCCCATCATTGAGGAAACCCAAGTTCATATCCGTGGTAAGGAAGAATCACAAATGTCCCCTAGCTTGGACCCCCAAGAGCCACAAGCCTTCACAAATAGCACCATAATCATAGATGGGCCCCTAGCTAGATGGCTAAAGGAGAGACCACTTCACCCCATCGTGTCCTATGTTTACCCACCCATGGAGAAAAACCTTCCCATTGCACCCATTAACTCCTATCACACCATAATCCAAACATCCTACCAAGTGGAAACCTTAGAGGATCTTCTTAAGGGCGTAGCATGGCAAATTGAGTTCACTAGCATGTTGACCCCTATGGCCAAACCACCTAGGAGCCTTGGCCTCCTACACCTATGCATAGGGTCTATCACCTCGATTTGCACCATTGGTTGCTACACTAGTGACCTCCTTCTATTCCTCCCTACACCCGATGAGCCCAACCTTCTCCTCAATTTAGAGCTTCTTATCTCGGGTAGAAAGCCTAGTCCTCCATTCATGGCCGACCATCCCACCAAAAACTTTGGCCCGATCACTTTACTAGAGGAGGAGAATCCACCATCAAGGGGTTGTGAGGACCAAAAGGACCTAGGGTTCCTCTCCTTAGGTGACCCTTACCATGACCCCTTCGATCCCTTCCTATACCCACCCATTAAGATCCCAAACACTTTGTTCGGCCAACCCACTAGAAAACTTGGCCCACTTACCTTGGAGGAGGATGACTCACAATTTGGGAACCTTGAAGACATAGAGTGCCTCCCTCTAGGAAGACCTTTCTACGACCCCTTTGATCCCTTCCTATGGGAGTCTAGTTCCCCATGTAACCCAACCATCTTACCCACCACCCACCCTTTCCTACCCTCACCCATCATATTGGGCCAAACCAATCTCATCCATGACCCGGGTTACACCTTGGGAGCCAAGACCTTGGGCCACATATCCCTATGTAATAAGGTTGTGCCCCACCCCATGATGACCACCTTCTTAGATCCATTCGATCCGTTCCAATGGGAATTCAAAGGTTGTCCCACCCCTATACACATGGAAGTCACTTTTGGGAAAAGTATGCATGTGTCTAGGCTTTCCACACCCCTTGGCATGAACACTATGTTGGGTCCATTCATTCATATCACCCACATGTCAAGTAGAAAGCATGAGTGGTCCAAATTTGGATGTAGTGGTCCACCTTCATTCATCATGGGTCTTAAGTATATCAAAGGCATCTACGGATGTCCGGGTCCCCCGACATGCATCACCACTTTGCATGATAGATTCACATATGGTTGCCCCGGTCCACCTAAGCCCACCAAAGTCTACATGACAACATTGCATGATAAGTCCACATATGGTTGCCCCGGCCCACCAAGGCTCATCAAGGTCCATATGGCATCATGGCATAAATGGTCTATATATGGTTGTCCAGGTCCACCCATAACCACTAGAAGGTCAGCACTCACAAAATTGCATGAGGAAATCCGCAAGCACATTAGCATAAAAAATGAGGCTTATAAAAGGTTGGCTGACTCTCACCGGCGTCACTTAGAGTTCCAAGAGGGTGACTTTGTGATGGTAAGGACGGAGAGGCTCTCCCCAGGAGCCAACTCCAAGTTGAGGCCACGTGGGACTGGTCCCTTCCAGGTTTTGAGGCGCATTGATGCAAATGCTTATTGGTTAGATCTCCCTGAGGACTATGGGGTAAGTCCAACATTCAATGTCGCCGACTTAGTGCCATACAAGGGCCCCACGGTGGTACCTAGTGAGGAGATTGAGCCTACTTCTTCCTTTGAGAGAGCACCCACCCGTGAGGAGAGTCCACTAGCCAAGAGAGCTCAGCGCGAACGCATTGAACGAATATTGGATGAGCAGGTCACTACCACCCGGAGCAAGATATATGAGCGCTATCTCGTCAGGTGGAAGGATCGGCCTCCTTCGGAAGACTCATGGGTGAGTCGGGAGGACCTCCAGCGGTTGGATCCGGACCTCCTCGAGCGGTACCTTAGCCGGATGGACCCTTACTCGACGGAGTCGAGCTCTTCGCGGCCCAGGGGATTTGATGGAGGCATCACCCACGATTCCCTTTGGCTCGGGTCCACTTCTTCACACTCGGGAGCTGGTTGAGTTTTGGCCTCACTCTATTAAGGCCCCTTATCCATTTTGTAGCTTTCCTTTGAGTCATTTTGATGTATTTTCATTTTATTTGAGTCATTTCCCTAGGTCTTGCATTTATTTTCCTAAGATTGTGTGTCATTAGATGATGTAATGTGCTAATTGGGCCCAATTCATTGGACTAGGCCCATGTGCACCCCTTCCACCTTCGGTTATTTGCTATTGAGTCTTTTGTCATGGACTTTTGTAGAAATGTGGGTTTCCTATATATAGGACCCCATTTCCCCCATTTGAAGTCAATGAATGAATGAATAAGTTAAACTTGCCATTTGAGTTCAAATTGGAGTGATTCCTCTAGTTTTTGGGTGAGAGACCCTAGGGGAGAGATTCCCCACCCATTCTCCTCTTAATCTTTCTATTTCACCCCTCTTTCTCTCTCCTCCAACCCCAATTTCGAATTTTCTTCTCTCTCCTCCCCTCCCAACCACCTCCACTAGCTACCCACCTCATTTAATACCCCTCCACTTCCGCAAGTTGCCATTACTCCACTCCCATAGTCCCTAGGTGGCATCTTCCCCATTCCAACACCTTTCTCCACCTTCCCACCAAATCTACCCCATTCCAATACAAACTCTCCACTTCCCCACATAATCACCCACCTTCCAAGGCCATTTCAAATTTGAAATTCACACTCCCTCCACCCACTTGTTCCCCCTCACCTTCCCCCCTCTCCCTCCAAGCCCCAAATTCGTAGCTCCTCTCTCACCCACAGAAAACACCCCCTTCCAGCTCCCATTCTATCCCTCCCTCACCTTGAAACACCCCATCCTAGACCCCCTCACAGCTCGGGCTTTCCCCACACTCATCCACCCCCATTTCCCTTCCCATATACCCCATTCCCCCCCATCATCATCAACATACAGCTCTCAACTGAAGATCTACAGCAGAGCAGCAGCTTGCAGCGGCCACCACGATCACCTCCAGACGAGTTTGAAGACCCAAGAGCCATCGTCGGAAGCGTCTGCCAGTCGCCTGCGCAACTGAAGTGGTTTCGTCTTCTTCCGCTCTCCGAGCCATCCTGGAGGTCCATTCTTCCACAGCTACGCGGTTCTACCTCGGCTAAGGACCTGAACCAGCTTAGAAGCTCTGCCACGACGGACCCTGAAGGAATCAATCTTCAAGTTCTTCTTCAAAGTTCCTCTTTGGACTGTCTAGTTTCAGATTCAAGAAGCGGAAGTTCATTCAGCATCCGGGAGCAGAAGTTACTAATTTTCTCCCCCAAACGCGCGGTTCTGCCTTCTACAGTCTGCACCGACCCCTCCTTACTCTTCTAGTTCCACAGATTTTCTCCGAGCTCTTCTGGTGTTCCCGTTTCTTTTGCTGCAAAGAGGACTCACCCACGGTTCTAACGGCGCTGACGGTATCAAATTTGGAGTTCGGGAGCGGCCAGGACAGCCTCTGCATCCTACTATTGGTGACCTGCCCCTGCTAGTCCGAGAAACAGAGGCCCTGTTCAAGCTCCTGCCCCGACCAGCAGCGAGTCCAGAAGAAATTAAGAAAATTCTGAGGCATTCCCCTTCCAGCTAAAAAAGTTTTCCCTCTGGGTTCGTCATCAACAAAATTCATGATCAAGATCTACAGCAGCAACACCGACTCTCTGTCCCGGCTCGCAGACAGCAAGTAGATTCGGCATCCACCCTTATTCCTCGTTCTTTGCTTTAGTTTCCCCACCCCGCTTGACCGGCTGAAGGTCCCTCCCTGTGTGGAGGTAGTATTGATTGTAATTTCTATTAACCCCCACCCCAAGATCCCCCTCCTACGTGAGGTGTAGTGTTGTAACTTGTTTGGGCAGGTCAAGCGACACCGCCGCGGCGTGTGGGGATCCACTCGCCTCCCCGCTCGCCCTCGTCTCCGATCGGGACCGGTTTCTTCAATCCGGTCGAGTAAGTGCTCAAACCTTCACTCCAATTAGTGCTTGTCTTTCAATATTAGTTCTAATTCCGCTGGTTATGCGAGTGAGAGCCCGATCCTCAAGCCCCATAAACTTGAGTGATCACCGTGGGAATATTGCAACCGGTGCCTTTGGCACTTGGTCGGCCCCATTGTCTTGGGCTTCCACATCTATTGGGAATCAAGTCTTGGCCTTGCTGGCCCTCTACCAGCAAGGGCCCAACCCCTCAACTTCACCTTGGCATTGCCAAGTTACCCCGGGCTTGGGTGAGCGACGAGAGAGCGGCGGCCCAAATTGGCCCATTTAGATTGCAAATGTGCTTGCTTGCTTAAGTCCAAGGCCGTGTCACATCAGGGTATAGAGAAGAACCCTTCTTACTGGATTGCTTGGCCATCCGGTTCAAGCACGAACTGGCGCTGGGCTGGTTTGGGGAGCTGAGGCTTAAGGATGCGCACAACTTCCGGGAGGGGGCCGTGGAGTTCATGGAATACGTGCTATTCAATTACGCACCGATCCTTATCCGAGCTGGCGTCTACCATAGTGTGTATGCTTCCCGGTACGGTTACCCTATTTCCAGGGGTCTTTGCTGTGGGATGATCGAGGTGTTCAACGCAGAGACCAACACTTTTTACACAGCAGAGGGTGAGACTTCGTTAGATCTGTGGAGTCTTAATCAGCTCAGTGGCTTGCCCATTGATGGGGAGCCCCATGAAGAAGTCTACCCCCGGATATGATTAAGGATGAAACCAACGGGGATGGCTACTATTCTCTGGGCTATTCATACTGGTACCTTATGAAGGCGTACCGGGAATTATACCAGCTATCGCATGGCGGGAGGCAACCCCCCCGAGGGGACCGGAAAAGGGTCCGCATGGTCCTTTGGCTGCAGTATTTTTATGACGGGCTGAAGCAGTACGAGGAGTTCCCTCACATTGGCACTACCGTCGCCCGAAGAAACGTGCCAAGTCAAAGGTTGACGTGAAGATCCCTCCTCGAGGGCGCCGTAGCGGGCCGAACCTGACGGGAGTCGACCCACTGACGCATTGCGTGGCATATCTGACGTACTGGCTGTGCTCGTTCACCATGCCCTATGGGGATGAGACTGTCATTTGCCCAGATGCCATCTACCCAGCCTATCAGATGGCCTGGGGTATCAAGCTATCCTTGTGCCCGGCCACGCTATGTCTGATATACAAAGCGCTCGGGGACATCAGCAGTCACCAGTTCCCGCGGTAGGCGCGGTATGTATGCCCACTGCATTTCTTCAACGCGTGGGTTTGCTCTCTGTTCCCGAAATTTGCCCCCCGCACTATCCAAGGATGGGGGTTGGTGCCACGGATGCTGGAATTCGCCAGTGCGGAGCCAAGCTCGATGTCCTTGCGGCTGTATGACCTCCAGGGCAGGCTGACATCGGTGCCCCAGGACTCTCCCGGTAGCATCCACTTCTGGGGACTGGCCGCGCACTCGAGCCCACTGGTGAACAGTCATCGGGAATGCAGGGATGATCAGGTGGAAAAATGTGTGCACCCGATAAGCCAGGAGAACGTAGTTCGCCCGCTGATAGAGCCGAAACTGCGTGACTGGGCGTTGTCCATTCATACCAGCGTGTTGGTTTTCCGAAAGGGGGACAGCTTGTTGCTGGAGCCATACTACCCCTTTCATTTCGGCAGGAATTTTGGATATGACCAGCATATCCCGTCACACATCGCTCAATTCTATTTGCCGCTGCGAAGTCTTCGGGGAAGTCCGACTACCGAGACCGCCCGAACTTGGTGGGACTTCTTCCATCGGGCTGATGCTGCCAGCTTCCAGGTGCCAGCCTCGGGACGGATTCCGTGGGTGACCCCGGAATATATCAAGTGGTGGAATGCTCGGACCGCCTTTTACCGGCTGTGCAAAACCGACTACTGGGATGGGACGGAGAAGCGTTTCCTGAGCCGGCAGCCCGCATCAGTGCTCGACATCGATCCCGAGCACCTCCTTTGACTGAAACATGGGAAAGAGTGGGAGGTGGTGGCGTATATGATTGCGCTCAAGGAGGCGCGGAAGGCTAAGCCGGCACCGCAGGTTAAGCTGCCCCTGATGACAAAGGATGACTTCAAGAAAACTCTTTGAAATCTTTGCCGCATCAGGGGCGACCGCCTTGAGCTGATCAACTATCCCTTCCCCATGGAAGAGGAGGGCACTCTCGCAAGGAGCTGGCGCTCGGAGAGAGATGCAGTCTGCCCCTATCGCACATTCGTGGGGAGAGAGGAGCGGAAGCCGGCAAATTACAAGGATACCACGTGGCTGTACATCCTCCTTCGGGTGCACGGGTTGAAGATTGAAGACCCGGGGCCGGCCATCTTAGGCAAGATCCTCCATATCGCCTATTATTATGCCGAGGGATGGGGGATGGACCACTTCAACCTCTTCTATCACTTGGCCGCCAAGAAGCATGCAGACCTAGCAGCCCTTGCCGACCGCTGCCAGAAAATCGAGGATGTATGCTGGCTAGTCCGAGAGGCGGCTCGCCGGGACAAAGAACCATCCCTCAGCTACTGGCCGATATCGCTGCGGCTATACACCGGCCCACATGGTATTTAGTGTATTCTTCTTTTACTTGTGCTTTTCAATGCTGCCCTTTCCTTGGGTGTCGGAAGCTAATCGGATCCCTCGTTCTTCTTCCTCTTTTCTTACACAGATCACCCTGATAGCGTCCAGATGGCGACATATCGCAATCTCCTTTGGCAGGCCGGCAAGTCGGCTTACTTTGAGGAGGCGCCAGTGGCTCCGACCACGACCCCTCTGCCCCCGCCTGCAAAAAGGCCCCGGGCGAAATCGCCCGTGAAGAAGGCTGTAGATGCTGCCAAGGCGGCTGGGCGGTGGGAGGCAAAACAAAGAAAGACAGAGGCCGCCAAAGCCACATCGACCGTTACCCCGGCATCCGTAATCTCCTCATTCGTGGAATTCGAAGCCGCTCGGGCCAAGCCGAGTCGGCCTGCAGGTTGGGTCCCCTCCGCTCTTTGAAGCTCTTCAGAGTTTATTGAGATGTTAAGAGGGGCGCTTCTTGTGACACATGTGTTCTTCTGTTTCAGCTGTCGTCGAGAGGCCTGCGCCCGTATCCATCCCAAGCGTGGGCGAAGCCGTAACCCACAGGGTCGTGGAATCTGTTGACGAGACCTTTTTCGCCCCAGCTCCCGCTGCCGAAGTCGAAGGAGGTATATCACTTTCTTGGCCGGTCATTTGATTAATTTTCTTCATCCCTCGAAACTTTACGGGCATGACCGAATCTGGATCTTGCCTTGCTTGTGCAGGAGCTGATGTGGCGGCCCCAGAACCGGAGGCGGCCCTGGAGGCATCCCGATTCGGGCAGATATATCAGAAGAAGGGGCGGCATTCAAGGAAGTCGCGATTGCCGACCTTGGATGTTGAGGCGGGGGCTGCCTTGACAGCAAAAGAGGTGCCCACTAGCACTAGATCTTCGTCGGGCGAAAAGGTAGACTATGGCTACTCTTCCGACGAAGTGCTTTCAACTGAGGGTGTACCCGGGGAGCCCATATTTCAAGTTCCTGCCTAGAAAGCCCCGATACTACCTATGTCTCTTAGCCTGATGAAGTAGGCGCCTGTAAGTGCAAACCTGTTAATTCAGGTCTCTTTCTTGAGGCCGTCAACTAACCTTCTCGATATCATTATTTTCGGCTTCCAACAGGACCAGGCCTCGTCCATAGATGCAGCAATTCACGCCCCAGGTTTAGAAGCTGCCAGACAAGCGACAACCACTGCTGGCTTGGATAGACTGGCGTCCCTGATCGAGGCTTTGCGGCAGGGAGAAGTCGGGGTAAGCTCGGATGTTGCCGTCTCGACCGCTAAGATCTCACTTCGGGAAGAAGTGGCAGTGGCTGTGAGTGCATAATTTCCTCTTCTCTCTTTCTGAGTCCTCCCTCAGAGTTGTTGATTTATTTGAGGCAATACAGGCTTGTGCCTTTGAAGGAGCCGTGGAGACCACCACCCCAGCCACCGAAGCCCTGGAAGAGGGAGAGATAGCGCCAGAGGTCGATGTGCAAGAGCCGGTAATGCCCGAAGCCAGAATTCGGGTGGAGGAAGAGGCGGTGCCGACGATCGAGACCCGCGGGGAAACGGTGCCCGAGGCCGACACTCGGGAAGAGACGACACCGGAAAGCAACATAGTGTCGGCAGGCGAGGTAAGCATGAGGATCCATTCGGCTTCTTTGGGAATTCAGTGATTCACTTCGCTTGAGAAGCGGCTAACTTCTCTTCATATGGTCAGGTAATAACTGCGCCCCGGGGAGCACGCGCGCCTCGGGCTCGTAAAGCCGTCCCTAGGTAGAGTTCGTCCTTCTACTTGCATGCGGCCAAGAGGCTGAAGACACTCCTAGGGCCGGACGCGGGGTCCTTGACGTCTCTTCTTCAGATGGGAGCCATCCCGCTGTTGGTGATCCCGCTGCCACCGATCCCGACACCGGTGATACCCGAGGAAGCCCGGCTCCTGGGGAGGATATTGACGATCCTCCATGAACGTTCGGGGAGATTCCAGGCAGGCGAAGATGAAGCCCTTTCGGGAACAGTAGCAGGCCCGCCTGTCATTGATGCCCTGTCTACCGAGGTCCTCGCTCGTATGCTTCCGGTCTGCGGGGATGCCATGGACTTAGAGCCTACTGAGGGAGCGGAGGCCGGAGCAACCTCGTCCACCGCAGCGCCGGATTCGGTCTCCGTGATCGCTCATTCTTCCGACGAAGCTATGGCCCTGGTTTCGACGGAGGGGGCGGCATCTTCGGGCTCGGAACTGGCCCGGTCGATGAAACTGGAGCAGCCGCTCATCATGGCGGAGCCGTACGCTTCTGTTGCGGTGTCTCATTTACTTTCTACGGTGGCTAGCCAGGGGTCGTCCTTGGAGCCCGGGAGGCCCCTCCTTTCGACCCTTAAACTTCCTGGTAGCTCGGCCGTGGTGGACGCAGAGCTGTGGGCGGTCGTGGACAGCGAAGTTAGCTTTGATCCACCAGTCGTCCCTTCTATCGGCCACGTGAGTTTGGACCTACCAGTCCGCCAGACCATAGTGGTATTACGATCGATGGTCATTGTCGACTCGACGCTCACATACCGAGGCGTGAGGGCTATCATGGAACAGCTGACCAAGGCACTGCAAATGATGGGCTGCCCGTTGGAAGAGTGGTCACGCCACGTTCTGTTATTACTGAAATACGTAAATCGTCGTGCATTCCTCGAGACGCAAGCCCCAACTAAGCTTACAGCTATTGGTGCTTAGAGGGATGCATATCAGGAGGTTCTGGCGGCGCGGAGGGATAGCCGGGAGAAACACCGAGAGGCCTTGGACAGGCACAATGCCGGCATCGACGCTTTAGAGAACCAGATCAAGAAACTCCGGGGCTGGCTTACCCAGGCTGAGTCTGACCTGCTCAAGGCAGAGACGAGTAAGGCCCGGGAGACCGAGGAGCTAGCTATCGCCGAAGCAGCAGTGGCCTCTATGGCGACCAAGCTAAAGCGCCTCAACGTGTAGGAAGACCGCTTGCGTGAGATGACAAGCTTCCCTTGCGTTGGGATCCTTCCCTTCGAGGACATCTTCCGGGGGCTAGATTAATTGCCAATTCCCCTTCCATTCCTTTCTTTGTATGTAACACCGGGGTATGCCTCGAGGCCAATGTAATTCTTTTCGAAAAGAATATAATGCAATTATTCCATGTGTCTCTTGTATGCGTGTGGTGTTGGGCGATCTCTTCCTTCCTTTTTCTCTCTTTTTTTTTGCTATGTGATGGGACGCAAGTCCACGCTAACAGCTTACCCGGGGAGAACCCGGTGAGGTTCGCAGAGGAGCATAGGAGAGTGCTCGCCCCTTCCAGAGGGGGGACGAGGGGACCACTCCACCATGTCCATCAAGCGACTCATCCGAATGATGTCATCGGTATGTTTGACCCGACTAGGTTGATCCGACCTTGGAAGGGCGGAGAGAAGAGTTTGTTCATCCAACGACCCAGACGGGAGGTCTCGACCAAAAGGAGTTGTTCGTCACCATGCCGACAGAATGTCGGGGGCAGATGTGGTTTGTTTATTTCTTGATGTATTCGTTGTCACGGGGCCGGTGCCAACGCAAGGGGGTAGGTCGATTCCCCAATCCTGAGCGGAAGGTTTGGGAGGGGTATTCTTCGTCAGTGTCGACAGAATGTCAAGGGCTGACAGGGTTGATTCGTTTATTGAAATGTTCGTTGGTATGGGTGAGTGCCAATGCAAGGAGAAGGGTTGATTCCCAAGTCCCGGGCGAAAGGTCCGGTTGGGGTGTTTTTCGTCAGTGCCGACAGAATGTCAAGGGCTGACAGGGTTGATTCGTTTATTGAAATGTTCGCTGGTACGGGTGAGTGCCAATGCAAGGAGAAGGGTTGAGTTCCCAATCCTGGGCGAAAGGTCCGGTTGGGGTATTCTTCGTCAGTGCCGACAGAATGTCAAGGGCTGACAGGGTTGATTCGTTTATTGAAGTGTTCGCTGGTACGGGTGAGTGCCAACGCAAGGAGAAGGGTTGATTCCCCAATCCCGGGCGAAAGGTCCGGTTGCGGTATTTTTCGTCAGTGCCGATAGAATGTCAAGGGCTAACAGGGTTGATTTGTTTATTGAAATGTGCGCTGGTACGGGTGAGTGCCAACGCAAGGAGAAGGGTTGATTCCCCAATCCCGGGCGAAAGGTCCGGTTTGGGTATTTTTCGTCAGTGCCGACAGAATGTCAAGGGCTGACGGGGTTGATTCGTTTATTGAAATGTTCGTTAGTACGGGTGAGTGCCAGTAAAGAAGGGCTGGCTCCTCCTTCTTTACTTCCCCTCTTTTTTCTCTTTCCCTTTCTTTTCTTTTCTTTTCTTTTCTTTTTTCTTTTCTTTTCTTTTTTCTTCTTTCTCTTCTTCTCTTTTCTTCTTCTCTTTTCTTTCTCTTCTTTCTCTTCTTTTCTTTTCTCATTTCTTTTATTTTATTTTCTCTTCTTCTTTTATTTTCCTTTCTCTTATTCCTTTTTCTTTTCTTTTCTTGGCTTCTTCATTTTTTAGGAAGCATAGTAAATAATGGCAAACCATCCGGACAATGATAATGCAAATTTGCCCGCGGTGGGGTGGAGAAGTGTATTATTCATTGAATGGGGAAATCGGAGCGTGATACAATCTTAGATGCCTACCATTAAGGGGTGGAAACTGAACCTCCCCCCGATGGTTGACTATTACATAAGCTCCGCCCTCATAGACTTTCTGGATCACGTAGGGCCCGAGCTAATTCTCATTCAGCTTGCCCTTGGGGTTGGAAGCCATGACTTCCCTTCTTTTGACCATGACGAGGTCACCCTTCTTGAACTCATGCTCCCTGACGAGCTTGTCAAAGGCGCGAGCTATTTGGGCCTGGTAGACCTGGATGTTCTGCTGGGCTTGGAGCCACTTCCCTTCCAGGTTAGAGAGCTCTTCAAGCCTTCGCTCGACGTTTGTCTGCTCTTCCTGGACTAATCCGTGTTGGATTGCAACCCGAAGGGAGGGTATCTCCAGCTCGATGGGGACAATCGCCTCCGAGCCATATACTAAAGAGAAGGGTGAACAACCCATTGGAGTTTTGTAAACAGTTCGATATGCCCAGAGGGCCTCATACATTCTTTCTTCCCAGTCCCTCTTGTTAGAACTGACAATTTTGGAGAGGAGAGTACAAAGAGTTTTGTCGAAAGCTTCGGCCAAACCATTGGCTTGCGGGTTGTAGGGGGTTGATGTCCTCCAGTCGATCTTGTATTTTTTTGCTAGCCGGTAGACTTTCTGGTTGCGTAAGTGGCTCCCATTATCTGAGATAATTCGGTTCGGAGTGCCGAACCGGAATATGATGTTGCGACGGACGAATCTGGCAACGATCTCCCCGGTCACTTCTCTCAAAGCAACGGCTTCCGCCCAACGGGAGAAGTAATCAGTTGCCGCCAAGATGTATTTACACCCGGCGGATGACGCGGGTAGTGGACCCATGACGTCTGTTCCCCACTGGGCGAAAGGCCAGCTGGGTACTGTCGGGTGTAGCGGCACGGGTGGCCTCCTGGGCACCGTGGCATGCTCCTGGCATTTCTGACAAAACTTGGCGTACTTGCAGCAGTCATCAAACATTGTCGGCCAGTAGTAGCCGAGCCTCTTTATTTCAATTTTCATCTTCGGTCCCGCCTGGTGTGCACCGGCTGTCCCGGCGTGGACCTCTTTCATGACTTTCCAAGCTTCTTCAGTGGATAGACATCGCAGGAGCACCTTCCGTCTGGCATCCGCCATAATTCAGAACAGGATCCCATTCCGAACCTCATAAGAATCCTTTATTTTGATCAGCTTAATCTTCTCTTCTCTCTGCTTGGGCAGTTACTAGTGTTTAAACCATTGCAAAAGAGGGTCCCTCCAGTCGGGCAGGCCGACAGCTTCTGCTGTAGCGACCTCTAGTTCTTCTTCTTCTGGTTCTTTTATCATGCTAGGCACCTGGCGCTGATTCACCACCCGGATGCTAAGAGATCCATCAGGCGGGACTGCTAATGAGCTTGCCAGCTTTGCCAGTGCATCGGCTTGTGCATTTTCTCCCCTGGCAACATGGCCTATCTTAATAAGGTAGAATTGTTCCATGAGCCGCTTCGCTTTAGCATGGTAAGGGAGCAGCTCAGGTTTTCAGACATCAAACTGCCCCTGGACTTGCTTGACGACTAGTAACGAATCACCAAATACTTGCAGCATCTTAATCTCCATTTGCAAAGTGACTTGGAGGCCGATGATCAGAGCCTCATGCTCTGCCTCGTTATTTGTGCAGGGTTTATCGATAGAACAAGATGTATGCAATACTTCTCCCTCCGGGGATTTAAGGATGATGTCGGCCCCTGCCTGTACTTTTGTATGTCCGGACGGGGCTGTTTCTGTTCTCGAAGCTCCATCAAAGTGTAGCTGCCAAGCAATCTGTTGGACTTGGTCCACCTCCAGTGTCTCATCTTCAGGCAACTCTGTAGCCAGTGGGGAATCTTCAGACACAGGATGTGCCGCAAAGAATTCGGCCACGGCTTGACCCTTGACGGCCTTCTGCAGCACGTAGGTGATATCAAATTCCATTAGCAGCACGGCCCACTTGCCGAGATGCCTTTCAGGACTGACTGGGAGAGAATGTGTTTAACTGGGTCGACCTTGGAGATCAGGCTCACTTCATGGGAGAGCATGTAATGCCTTAGCTTCTTGACAGCGAAGACCAAGGTGAGACAGACCTTCTCAATCGGGGTGTATTTTGCTTCTGCCCCCACTAGCCTTCGGCTAAGATAATAGAGAGCCTGCTCTTTTCCCTCGTCATTGTTCTGGGCAAGCATTGCCCCCAGTGAACATTCGGTGGTGGCTATGTATAGAATAAGCGACTCCCCTTGACAGGTGCCCCCAGCACAAGCAGGGTCCTTAAGTTGTCCTTCAGCTGATCGAAGGCCTTCTGGCATTCCTGGTTCCAGTCAAAAGGCACATTCTTCATCATCAATTTGTGGAATGGCTGACAGCGCCCTGACAAATTGGAAATAAATCTTCGGATGTAGGCCAGTCGGCCTCGCAGGGATCTTAGCTCTCCTAGGTCCTTCGGAGGAGGTAACTCCTAAATGGCTTTTATTTTAAAGGGGTCGATCTCTATCCCTCTATATCGGACAATGAAGCCGAGGAACTTCCCGCTGGAGACACCAAAGGCATACTTCATTGGGTTCATTTTCAGCTCATACTGCCGGAGTCTCTCGAAGATGACTCTAAGGTCCTTCAGGTGATCTTCCTTTTTTTTGTCTTGACGACCAAGTCATCAATGTAGCATTCGACTTTGTTGTATAGCAGCTCGTCAAATATTTTGGTCATCGCCCACTGGTAGGTAGCGTCGGCGTTCTTGAGGCCGAAGGGCATTCTTTTGTAATGGAATATTCCTTTGGGCGACCAGAAGGCCGTGTGAATTCGGTCATGCACGGCTATCTAGATCTGGTTATAACCGGATGATCTGTCCATGAAGGACAAGGCCTCGTGGCCAGTGGTTGCATCAATCATGACTTCAGTGATGGGCACCAGGAAGTCATCTTTTGGGCAGGCTCTATTCAGGTCGCGGAAGTCCACGCAAATCTTGATCTGTCCGTTCTTCTTCTTCACCGGCACAATGTTGGCTAACCAGGTGGTATATTGGTTTTCAGCTACAAAATCAACCTCAATGAGCTTGTCAACTTCTTTGCAAATTTGGTTTATCAGCTCCGGCCTCATGCGCTGGGGAGACTGCTTCACTGGTTCCACCTTGGGGTCAATGGCCAAAATATGTTGACTCACGTCGGGACTCAGGCCGGGCATCTCCTTATAGTTCCAGGCAAAACAGTCCCGGAACTCTTGCAGCATCTTGATATACTGTTCCCTCTCCTGTAGAGGAAGAAGGGCACTTAGAAAGGTCGGCCTGGGGTCGCCTTCCGTGCCCAGGTTAATTTCGATAAGTTCATCTACTGTGGCCTGACCACCATCTTCAATTTCTGGCGGTGCCGGCAATAAGTCGACGAAATCCTGACCTTCGCCATCTTTTACCTCAAGGACTCCGTAAGTGTCGCCTGGCTCCACCCTGTCGAGCAATGAGGCTTCGCTGTTATTCCCCCGTTCCGAGCTTGTGGGCTGCGACTTCGAGGGATCCTCCTACACAGAGAAGCAAAGAAGCTCTCCGAAGTCTTCTTGGTACTTGTCATAGACGGCTTCGGTAGGGGCTGGAGTAATTGATTGCCCCACCGGGGGTTGGTTCTCAGCTGCATCTTCAAAAATCTGGTGCTGAACCGACACCATGTGGATGCCTCTGTCGTGACTGTCTGTCACGTGGGGGCGTGGCGGGGCCACTATATGGTCCCCCATTCTGAGCTCATCTGTCTCAATCAGATCCTGAGAAACATCCTTGAAGACGTAGCAGTCCTCGATGGGGTGGCCCAGTATTTGGTGATAAGGGCAGAACAAAGGGTCACCACTTCTGCGAGCATCTTGCGGCCTCTTCGACCTTGGGAGGGTGACTTTGCCATAATAGCAAGCCCATTCGAAGATCCCTCGGGTTTTATTCCTCGGGAAGGAGTAGGGCCTCCGCATTCTCTCTTGTAATGTAGGATTCCGGTCGGTCGGCTGTCTAACTGGGGAAACAGTTGCACCTCTGCCTCCTTTCTCCAGTACATAGGGATGTTTGGGGTGGTGCTCGGGGGCAGGTGCGTGCCGATATTCTACTGGCGGAAGATGCACCAGATCAAGTCGGACACGAGTGCGGTCACTTCGGCCAGCTGAGCCTTCATCATCTCGATTTCTCGCTGCTGTTGATAGCACAGAGCAAACAGGGCGGAGTCGCACCGAGGGAGGCCGGGGGTCTGGCTTGCTTCTTCATATTTTGCATCAGTATCAGACAAAGGCAACGGCGGTCCTCTGCTATAATCATCCGGGGCCGGTCCCTCAAAGGAGGATGGGGTCTTTTCCTTGCTTCTGCAGGGAGGTGGATTCCATAGGAATACCTCTTCATCCTGCTCTTCATTAGCTGAAGGCTTAAGGTGTTGGCGACCTTCGACCTCTTGCGAGCCTGCGGCACCTGTGAGGCTGTTGCCGTTCGGAGCCGAGACCGATATAATGTCGGCTTCGTAGGAATCTTCTAATGAGAAACCTAATCTCGGGTGTCGGGTGATTTGCAACAATCTCCGGTCCAGGTTTAGTGGGTTCCACATCTTTTTGAACATGTCCTTCGGACTGGAGAGCTGTCAAAAGGGGATCCCTTATTTTCTGGTCATTCTGGCTACACGGCCGGTTATGTCAGGCAGCCCCGTGATCGGGACGAGTTTGTCATGCAGTTTGTCGGGGAGTTTACAATCATCGTCCCCTCTGACCGGGTGCTCATTAGCCACATAGAAAATAGTAGACCGTCCTCCGGGGTTAGGCACCTCAAAGGTCTTTAGGGGTTCAACCACTTGGCAGTCAGCTTCTGCGAGAGGCTTGATGATCCCAAACGGGACTCGGATGTCCTCCAGCAAGTCTTCGAGGTGTGGCAACCCCGGTGCAGAGTAGATGGAAAGGGGAGTTTCTTTGAATATTCCTTCTACCCCAGAAACAAATGACACTTGACGGGGGGGCACATAGCCTGGCGGCGGCAGAGGGAACCAGCTGTCGGGCTCCGCCTTCTTCTTTCCCTTGTCCAGGGTGACTTGGGGAGCTTGCTTCGGCTTCTCTAGATACAGATTGGTGTCTGAGAGATGGCACTCGAACACCTCAAAAGGGTGGAGGTCAGCAAAGATTCTCTCCTCCTTCCTGTTGCCGGGGTACTTGATGCATTGATGCAGTGTAGATGGCACTACCCTGTTTTGGTGTAGCCAAGGCCGGCCGAGCAATGCTTTGTAGGAGGTACTGGAGTTAATCACATGAAACTGGACCTTAGTCGTGAAATCACCGAGAGAGAGGTTAAACTCGGCAATCCCCATGGGGACCTCACACTTATGGTTGAAGCCAGCAATCTTAACATTCTTGACCTCGACCAAGTGTACATCAAAGTAATGTTTCTGGTATATCCGATAGGGGAGTATGTTCACTGCCACCCCAGGGTCAATCAATACTCTGTTGATGGGATGCCCATTCAACTGCCCCCTCATATAGAGTGGCCTGTTGTGACTGTAGGTAGGTAGGAGCATATCTTCTTCTGTAAAAGTCACAGCTACCTCGGGCGACATTTCCGCAAGGCAGGCTTCCATATATGCTGGTGTCTGGAGTGCTGCGATGACGGCCCGCCGTGTCTCTTCATCTAGGGATAGGATCTCTCAGACGGTGAACCTGGCTGGGATCTTCTTCAGGTGCTTGACTATTCTATTGCTAGCTCGGACCTCGAGCAACTTCATCTCTTCGGCCCTGCTGCGCCTGCCCCCGGTCTGGGCCTGGGGAGCCGGCTCAGCGGGTGCTTCCTCTACCGGGTCAGGTATCACTTGAGCTTGCGGGGCCTGTTTGGTCACTTCCTTCTCTTGCATGAACTCGGCAAGGTTCGGGGTGTTGTCAGGTTCTTCCCTTGACCAAGAAGGAATTACTACCAGCGGGGCCGGGAGGCTACTTGCTTCTTTGATCTGCCGAGACTCGCGGGGGCATGACTGCCTCCCCCCTTGAGTCATGAGGAATTCAATAAATGAAGGGACATTCTGGCCGACCGGCTCCCCGGGGTAGAGACCCGAGGGAGGGGGAATCTCCATGCCTTGGACCCTAGGTTCAGGGATATGATATGGTCCACTGAGTAGGATGTTATGGTTGGCCTGAGGAGGGCATCCCCATTTCCTTCCCGACCTGGTGGCATGCTGGGAGGTGGATGCTTCAGCCTGGTTCACTTCTGACGACTCAATGGGCGTCTCTTGTTCTTCCTCCCCTAGGGAGAGGGCAGTGTCAAACAATGCTGAGAGGGTGTTGCAAGAAAGGACGACCCCGCTCTTCTTCTTGCTTCTGGGCCTTCTCTTCTTCTTTTTCTTCTCTTCTTCAGTGGCTGGCAACTGCCCTTGGGGAGGTTCACCCCACAAGAGGGGCTCTTCCTTTGTCTCGGCTTCTGCTTCTGGAGCCAGTTCGAGTGACTCTAACTCCTTCCAGGGGACATATTCCTTCAACTCCACAGGCCGGATTTCGGGCTGCTCATAATCTTCAAGCCCATCAATAATAGCCTGGAGTCTCTCCACCACGGGACTGGTTTCTTTGTGAACCCACACCGGGATATGCTTCTTCTTGTTGTTAGTGAAGCGCCGCACGACCAGCCGGGGGGCTGTATCATGCCAAATAGGCATCGCTGGTGACGAGACTGGTCGAGGTGTGACACCCCTTATATGAACCTCCGGCATGGGCCGAGGGGCTTGCCTTCTTCTCCTATTCCTTGTCGGCGCTGCCTGCCAACCTCCTTGGTCTTGAGCTGGTGCCATGACAAAGGCTTCATACGTTGCAGTTGTACTGGCCTCTACCCATTCGTCAAACAGCTGCTGGTAAAGAGAGGTCATGTTGACAGAAGTGCCGAGGTTTGGCATCTCGTGCGGCTGCGGAGGATCCACCTTGTGCTCCCCCATGTCCAGCTCTCCCTTCTTAATCAGGGACTCAATGACATCCTTGAAGATATAGCACTCCTCGATACTATGCCCCAACATCTGGTGATATGGGCAGAAGCGAGGATCATCCTTTCTCTTTATGTCACCGGGCCTCTTCGGTTCTGGCAATGTGATTTTATTGTATCTGGTGGCCCATTCAAACAAGATTCGGGACTTACCTCGAGGGAAGGAATACAACTTATTCCTCATCTTCTCTCGTAGAAAAGGACCTTCCCGCCGTTCAGTAGACCTGGTTGGAGGAGGATTGGGCGTCTCCTTGACTTTCTCTGTCTGCCTCTCAAAAGCTTGAAAGTCCAATGTGTGGACTTCTGGTGGTACCGGCTTCTTCTCGGCCTACCTGGCCCTTTGACTTGATACAGTTGGAGCGGAAGAGTACCAAGCAAGGAATGCCTCGATCTCTGCCACTATATTGTTTAAACGGTCGAATGACCTTACTTCGGTACCAATCATTCTCTCAAGGATTTCTTTCTTTAGGTTATGTTTACAGATTTGCACCGCGTCCTCCTAATGCGGGGGATGTCTGCATCTCATGCTGAGGTTCCTTCACCTCTTTATGTAGTCGAGTGCCGACTCATCATTTCCTTGCCTCGTGGCGTAGAGTTCTGCCACAGTGACCTCCCATTCAGCTATGTAGAACCTCTCTTTAAATTTCTTCTGCATGTCGGGCCAATCTGCAATGGACCCGGCGGGCAGGCTCGAGTACCATTCAAAAGCAAGCCCGGTAAGTGTTGAGCCAAAGAATTTGAGAAGGTAGGCTTCATCTACAGCTAGATCCCCCATAACATTCACATAGTAGGCAATGTGCTCCCTAGGAGACCCTGCCCATTAAACTTCTTAAATTTTGGCAGCTTGGTGATACCGGCCGGGAGCCTCCTTGCAGCATAGTGTGCCAGATAAGGTACCCGATACACATCAAAGGGCGTGCAATCACTATCGCTCTTTTCTACCAACTTCATGTCTATAATCTGTTCAAACATCAGCCTGTTCACCGTCGCTGGGTCCACCGAGTTCGGGTAAAAATGAGCCGATTGCGCCAGTGGCGTTGTTAACACTGTCGCCTGAGGTGCAATGGTGGATCCCTGGAATGGTAGGTTTGGCGGCGGGGCCGGAGTTGTGTGCTGTGGCTGATGCAGGGGTATGCCCCCGGTGTAGCCGGGGATCGGTGGGGACACCGTCGCCTGTGGAGAAGCTTCCGAGGCTTGACCGTTGCCCCCAAGGTCTCTAGTAATGCTTCGGTCTGCCAGGATGTCGAGGGCTGAGTAGCTCTATCGGTCAACTGCTTCCTTAGCAACTCGATCTCCCTTTGATATTGCTGCATCATAAGTAATACAGTGGGGTCACTCATGGAGAGGCTAGGGGTGCCCCCTCTTTCTTCAGCTGGCGTCTCTTCGGCCGAAGTGGATGGTCCTTCCGTGGTGCCTTTAGTAATGACATTAGCAGCTAGGGCCATTGACGATTCCCCATAGTTAGTTCCTTCAATGTGAGCTTGTGTCTTTTCAGTTGCTGCTTTCCTTCTTCTGGTGAGAGGTCCTGGCCTCGCTGCAAGTCTGGCCACTTCCTCAGGCTCGGTCGGCAAGGCCCCGTACTGGCCGAATACCCCTGCCATGTTACAAGTATAGACCCTTAGGTCTCTGCCTCTTCTTGCTACTCTTCTCGACGTCCTCCCCGGGAAGACCAGTCTATTGAAGACCGACCTCTGTGGCTTCACTTATTCCCTTGGCGGGGACTGATAGCGCTCGTCAGAGCAGTTCCTCGACTCGGCACTAGGTACGGGTCGGATTTCTTCTTCTTAAAATGCAGAGGCTACTGCCCCCAGCAGTCTCTGGTGACCCAAGGGGGTGCTCCCCGGGCCCTGTAAGTAGTTTCTCATGGCATGCTCCATTCCTTCCCAGTCTTGGTCAGGAGGAGAGGCGGGTGATACTGCTCTGCTGACAGCAACGGGCACGTGGGCTGTAGGCTCTGCACGGACAGCCTGATGGTGACGTCGGTGGCATCGACGGTGGGCGTTCTCCGACGGGGCCAGTGTGACTACTGCCGATTGGTAGACGGGGGCCGAGGTCTTGACCTGGTCTGCCTGTTGAGCCCTTGCCCGGCGAAAGGTGCTGGGCCCTGCTCGGGTTGGTGAAGTGCCCCGGGCTGCTTTAGGAACCCACGCCCGTCTTCCCTTGGTCGGCCTAGGGGCCGGTTGGTGCTGTGGAACTGTGGCTGGAGATGCGGGTGTCATACTACACTTCATCTTCCCCAGTGACTGGAAGGAGTTGCACACCGGTACGGCGGGTATGATGCGATCCGGGATCACATCGGAGCGTTGCCCGGAAAGATGCACCCGGAACGTTCCGATGACAGTGGACTTGCCGATGCTATAGACCCGGCCTCGGGGTGATGCAGTGGCATGGCTCCTCCGGAGCCTTCTCTGGTGGGAAGCCGATCCTGTGCGTGACGGGCCGGCATTCTGGTGCACATGGTGCACAATGCAGCCCAACGTCTTCACGGAGACAGTCTTGGGGGATTCGGCCATTGGTCGGCCGGCAGCAGCTTTGGTGGCCCCCTGGATGGAGGAGTTGTTCTTGATCCCGTCAGACGCTTCCACGTCCAACAGGTGCGTGAAGGCCACTCCCAAAAAGTTGGGGAAGCCAACCGAGGGAGGGAAGCTCCCGAAAGTGAGGGGGACGGCCAAGTAGCCGTTCTGCACGTGACTCTCGACGGGTTGCTGACCGAAAGTGAGGGCCATCTTGACGTTCGGAATGCAACCTGCATTTGCAAATTGAGGAATTAGTATTACAAGAAGGGGGCCGTGGAGCCCTTAATTCTGGCAAAGAGATGAAGGGTGATCCTGTCCCACCGGGCGTGCTAGACTTGTGGATGCACTTATTTTCACTTATTGGGTTGTTTGTTTATTTAGGTGCGTGGGCGTGCCAGTCACAAAGTGACGATTTATTGTGTGCTCGATCTGACTAATCAGATGATTGTGTGGTTCAGGTCGAGACTGAGACCCGTTGTGCCATAAAGGTCACAACGTCATTTACATCCCCTCGAAGAGGGGAATACCCTTGATTAATTACCGGAAATAAGGGCTCCATGACCGAAAGAAATACTAATCAAAGCAGGAAGGAAAAGGTAGTCGGGCTACGCGGCGAGCCCAAGGTGAGGGCATGAATACTCGGATTATGTCGGTCACCGATGGACCATTCCATGTTTGGATAAAAGTTCAAACAGAAAATAAGACGATAACGGGGGACGAATCCGTGTGAATGTCTGTCGAGGGATGGCAATTTTAATACAGGGAGGAAAGTCAGATCCCGTTGAGGGAGGGGACCCTGATAAGATATTGGCCCGAGGTAAGGCCGAGCGGTCACCATGACGAGAGAGAGGACTCCCGAGGGTGAAGGTCGGCTTACGAGAGCATCATCAATATTCCCGGATTCGGAATCCAAAAAGGGGAGACGAAGACCATATCGTTATATTCGTGAGTTGCCTTGAGTGACATGTATCATTACCGCTCATTTATTAGCATCACTTCCATTTGTTAGCTTCTCTTTGCTTATTATTTGGTTGGAATTACCCCCCCCCCCCTTTTTTTTGTTTTATCACTATTATTATTGTTTATTGTTCCTTTTATTATACTTTTTTTTGTACATATATACATATTCATTGGAGAAATGATGGAGTGTACTGCTGAAGGCTGAATTAGGAGTGTGCTGCTGAAGGATTAGGAAGCGTGCCGCTAGAGAGCTGAGAGCGCACCGTTGAAGGATCTGGGGGCGTACCATTGAACTGAGGCATGCCGCTGGAGGCAGGTGGGAGCGTATCGTTGGGAAGAGTGGAGTGTATCGCTGAAGGGTGAAGGAGGTGTACTGCTCAGGAAGCAAAGGAGAGCGTACCACTGGGGGATCTAGAAGTGTGCCGCTGAGGGCAAAGGGGGGGGAACTGAGGCATACCGCTGGAGGCTAGGGTGTACTGCTAAGGAGTGGGCTGGGGTGTGAAGAATCAAAGTAGTCAGGCTGTGGCTTAACGGGGTGGCATAGAATTTAAGAGGGAGAGAGTCCCTTGTTTATGCAATTCTGATGGGGAGTCTCAGGGGATCCGATTGTCAGTCTTTTATCAGGTGGTTGAGTCCCGAGTCATGTTTGGCAGTGCAGTTCTTGGGGTCTTATTCAACGGATTTCTGGAGCCTTAAATAGTTCCTTTAATTGATTAGAACGCTTTATTGTTGTTGGTTCCATTTGTTTGTTGCTTACTTTTATCTTTTAGCTTATCATTATTTCTGACAAAAATTCGACATCATCTCCCCTTAACTCGGACGGTAAGGGAATGCAAGGGACATGTCCACAGGGAGTGACATGAACCGACAACTGAGGTGTGTGCCTAAGCAGCCACCTTTGGGGAAACTTCAGAAAACTCGGGGAAAATACCGAACAAGGAACCAGTAGACTGGGGCAAGCTACGAGTACACCGGAGAAAAGAGGGCCAAGGGGTGTTGGGCTGACAGTCTGAGGGTGTGCCGCTGGGCAGGCCAATAGAGGAGGTGTGCCACTGAGGCAGCCAGAGGAGGTGTACTACTACACAAGAGAATGGGAAGGGTGCACCACTGAGCAAACCTAGGGAGAGTGTGCCGCTGGGCAAAGTCGAGGAGGGCCGTGCCGCTGAGCAGACCCAGGGAGGACCGTGCCGCTGAGCAGACCCAGGAAGGTGTGCCGCTGGAGGGCAAAAGGGATGCTCCAGGTATTGAGGGGATCCAAAGTGTCAAGAGGAGAGGAGTGTCATGCCCCGAGCCTTTATTACAGCGGAAGACTAACTCGGGGAGCGCGAACAGCCGGCATGATAAGCCTCTTGCAAGCAAGAACGACCAGAGCGCGAGATAATCACACACATAAATGCAATTGCACAGAATTTAGTCAACTCCAACTTTATTTCATAAATGATCAAAGTATTCCTTTACAATAATCACCTTTCATTCTATTAGACTCAAGAAATAAGAAAATTACATTGACTCAATCTAAACATTATAGACTTCCTAAGTCTTCGCTCGTAGCTTTACAAGACTTTCACTCACTTCCGGACCCGCCACTAGTATAGCCCGAATCCGAATCTGAACTACTTCCATCTCTTGAAAAATGTTAGAAAATAGGTAATGAAAACACTTGCCCAGTAGGTATCTTCGCATCAACATGAAGGCACTATTAAAGTAATTAACATTTTAGCTCTAAAGAAATAAGGCAAAATCATGCAATGCGATGATCACGTGATTAAACCACAGTAACGAGATAATCATGTAAGATAGAGTGAGCAAGAATGAGCTTATCAAGAATATAACAAGGACATGATATTGGCCTTTTCATGAACAAGAATGTAACGAGAATGTACTAGCAAGCCACATAATCAACACTTTAGCATCTCATGCTTATGAGCAAGTGCTTCGTGAATTTCTGTGGAATATCAAACAAGAAAGTCATATACAAGAATGTCATGTCGTGTCGTGGATCTTCAATTATTTATAGAAATAGTACTCCCAGCGCAATGCGACGCCAGTAGCATCATACCCCATGGTTTATAAAATAGTATGTTTCCAGCAATCAGCCGATGGGACTAGCATAGAGCCCTTGAACACAATCAGTGCTCGATCGCATCTTCAAGTATAAATTAAGCTACTTCCACGCATGTAACAATAAAGTATGGCCAAGAATATAACAATTCCAATAATTTCATGATAACTATAATCAATGAACGAATGCTTCAACGCAAGAAAGTATGAGTCAAGAAAATGATTTAAACAATGTCATGCTCATAGAAATAAATCGACAGCACAACTATACATTCTTTTACCTTCCATTCATTGCATTAAGTTTCTTAATCATTATGCTAAGTTCTAGACTATCATTAGTCCATCTAGAACTTTAGAAATCAACCCTTGGGTCAAACCTTGGGTTAACATATACAAGCTATGTGACGGTCATCTACTGGGCCGTTACATCATGTGATGCGCCAGTAGTGGGCCGTTACAATGATCCGAGTCCAGAACAATAAAATAGACTCAGAGGAATGTGACGGTCATGCAATGGGCTGTTACGTGAGCCTGACGGTCCAATGTTAGGCCGTTACATTACTAGATCCATAAAAACAACGATAGTGTAATCTAGTTAATGGGCTTTAATGGTACAACCAACTCCGCATCCTAGTGGGAATCCGAGGCTCGCGTAGAATTATGGAGGCCTTGAAATAAGATTTCCTAGTCCATTGGAAGGAGTATCCAATAGAGAGGTCCTCATGTCCAAGATTATGTTCCTATAGTGCAAAGTGTGAACTAATGGACAATATACCGGAATATGTGCCATGTACTTATAGAAATGACTCTATTGATAGAGAGAGAACGTGTATCAATGTATAAATCATAAGAAAACTCCGTCAATGCATCATTTAAAAATCAAGGTTTAAGATACAAAACTATAGAACTTTGGCTCATGAAATTATCTTAACTTAAAATAACATTGGGATACTAAAATCATGCAATACCTATCATGAGCAATCAAATAACTTAAGAGTCACATATTAGGTTAAAACTGAGATAACTAGGCATAAAAATTAGTACATTTAACAAATCTTATTTGTCTTAGGGTTGACAGAACACAGGACTCCAACGGTCTAATGAAGGTGCGTCATGGTGAGTGTGACGGTTTATCGAGCAGCCGTTACATGAACGTAACGCTCCTTCCCTGATGCGTTAGAGACAACAGAGTGCATATATTTACAAAAGAACTGTGACGGTCATCGTAAGGCCGCTACGTGAGTGTGATGGTCCTACGCTGATGCGTTAGAGTATCTGTTGATAGAAAACAATATCGAATCCAAGAGAGCAACTCTCATCATGTCTAACTCAAATACCTTGTCTATTCTAGGCATGATAACGAAGTATAGGCTATTTATATGCATGGGTTCCAGTGAAATAGACAAGATACATCTTTTAAAATTTCCAATTGGGGCTAAGAGATGCATGTAATGCATAGAACTAGTAAAACATGAAATTGATGATCTACAATGCATGAAATTCAATCAAACTAGAGGGCTTTTAGTCCTATCAAGTTATTTTTACCGTTCATGAGATAACCTACCTCTTGTCTAGGCTTTAAAACTTCCAATTATGGTCTGAACACCGAGCCCTAGTTCCCTTCTTCCTGTGACTTTTCAGCAACTTCCTTGGGCTCTAACTCCACGACCTCTTGACCTAAAGATGTGAAATTTTGAGAGTAGTTAGTCTAAAGTATTGTAAACAAATTCTATTAAATAACTTACCCGAGATTATGACTCCTTATCTTGATTCCACGCGAGCAAAAGTAAGAGTCGCGCAGTTTAGAACTAGGTCCTATTTATAGGGTTCTAACTAGGGTTTGAAGATTAGATCGATTCTAGTGTCCTTAATATGCTAAAACCTGATATCTAAGAGTCCTTAGTAATGTTATAACTCTTCCCAAGTTGATCCCTAGTGGATAAGATCATCAAGTTTCCTTCTTTTTATAAGTTCTTCAACTTGCGGAATTCACAGAGTGTAACGGTCGTAGACCCATGCGTTACAAGCATGTGATGGTCGTGTCCAGGCGCGTTACCTGGCTGTGGCGGTCACCCGATGGACCGTTACATTCAACGTATATAGAGTTTCAAATAAATAAAACTCTATTTTTCATTTATCCATATAATTATCTTAGATAATTAGTCTGTAAACAAGCTAAATAACCTTCTAGAACATGGGCCAAACTTAATGGTTTTGGGCCTTAAATCTTTTAGATGATGTGTAATTAGGCTTGGTTAATTATTTAACCTAATTGGGCCTTTAATGACTTATTAGTCTGAAAATCCATTTATTAATATATTTAGGCCTTTATAAATTTTAGAAAATTATTTATATAAAATTCTAGGGCACTACACCCTCCCCCACTTAGAAGAATTTGATCTCCAAATTCAATACATGGATTATGGAGAGTGTACTTACAGTTGAATAATTCTGGAAATCTTTTTCTCATGACTGCTTCGGTTTCCCATGTTGCTTCGTATGACCATATTTTCTTTCATTGAATTTTGACCATAGGGATAACTTTATTTCTCAATTGTCACACTTCACGCTCCAAAATCTTTATTGGCGTTTGCTCATATGTCATATCCTTCTAAATCTCTTGATTATCATAAGTGATAATATGGTCAGGATCGTATACATACTTCTTCAGCATGGAGACGTGAAATACGTCATGAACTCTTGCTAATTGTGGAGGTAAAGCCAATCTATAAGCCACGTCACCGACCCTTTCAAGAATTTCAAATGGGTCAATGAACCTTGGAGTTAGCTTTCCTTTAATGACAAATCTTCGAATACCACGACCTGGAGAAACTTTCAAATATTCATGATCTCCTACCTGAAATTCCAAGTCACATCTTCGATTGTCGGCATAAGACTTTTGCCTATCTTGTGCCATTTTCATTCTCTCTTGAATGAGCTTGATTTTCTCTGTAGAATCTCTGATAAGGTCGGGGCCTAGAAATTGCTTTTCCCCTATTTCACTCCAACATATTGGAGATCGATAACTTTTCCCATATAGAGCTTCAAAAGGTTCCATTTGTATGCTTGCTTGATAGCTATTATTATATGCAAATTCCACCAGAGGCAAGTGATCATGCCAACTTCCTCCAAAATCAATGACACAAGCCCTGAGCATGTCTTCTACCACCTGATTCGTTCTTTCCGTCTGACCATCAGTTTGTAGATAAAAGGCTGTGCTAAAATTTAATCTGATCCCTAGTGAATGTTGTAGACCTTTCTAGAACTGTGAGGTGAATCGCGGATCTCTATCAGATACAATAGAGATAGGGACACCATGTAATTTGACAATTTCCTTTATGTACAATGCTGCTAGAATATCCACAGACCATCGACTCTTTATTGGTATAAAATGTGCAGATTTAGTCAATCGATCTATGATTACCCATATGCCATCATGTCCACCTCTTGTCTTAGGTAACCCCATAATGAAATCCATCCCTATACTCTCCCATTTCCATTCGGGAATATTTAAGGGATGCAGTTTACCTGCGGGTCTAAAATGTTCGGCCTTTACTTGTTGACAAGTGAGGCAACGGGATACGGAATCAGCTATCTCCCTCTTCATATTGGGCCACCAGAAACTTCTTTTCAGATCTTGATACATCTTTGTACCTCCTGGATGAATGGAGTACTTAGACTTATGTGCTTCATCTAGGATTAGTTTCTTCGTAGCCTCATGATCTGGTATACATATTCGGCCCTTAAATAACAATCTTCCGTCATTGGAAATAGAAAAATCCGGCCTTTGTTCAACATTGACCTTAATTTCCAGTAAAACTGGATCATCCTCTTGTAACTTGGTCAAATCCTCTATCAATGTAGGTTGAGCTCGGATATTAGCTATGAAGTAATCTTCTTCCTTAACGTCAACATCTAAATTCAACTGAGCAAATTGAGGAATAAGGTTAGTTACACTAATCATGAGACTTGATAACATACCCATTGGTTTTCTGCTGAGTGCATCTGCTACAGCATTTGCCTTGTCAAGATGATATTGAATAGCAAAATCAAAGTCCTTGAGATGTTCTAACCACCACCTTTGCCTCATGTTAAGCTCTTTTTGAGAGAATAAATATTTCAAGCTCTTGTGGTCTGAGTAGATCGTAAACTTTTCTCCATAAAGATAATGACATCAAATTTTCAAGGTAAAAATAACCGCTGCCAATTCTAAATCATGTACAGGATAATTTTCTTCGTGACGTTTCAATTATCTTGAAGAATAGCAAATCACCTTTCCATAAGCCTATCATTTGGATCCCTGGGTGCTTCTTCTTCATCTATAACAGCATTGAGGCGAGCCTACCTCCTACGTCCTCCATTAGCTGATTGATCTTTCATAAGGGGGCAATCTGGCACATGATGCCCCCTACTCCCACAATGCAAACAAGCACCGAGGCGCTTCCAGCATTCTTTAGCCGAGTGGCCAAATTTCTCGCAAAAGGTGAATGCCGAGGCAACCTGCTCCTTCTCTTCCTTAACCTTTTAATTATTCTTCTGGGAACTTCCACTGTTCCCGCTCCTTGATCTTTTCTTGCTGTCACGGCTTTTGTATGGTTCCGTGATGCTAAACTTCTCTTTCTTGTAATGCCGATCTGAGCGCTGGCTGGATTCTTCTCCTTTTCCTTTCAACTTTTTGACCTTCTCTAAGGTCCTCTCGCATAGATATGCCCTCTGAACCATCTCTGCATAAGTGCGGATATTCTGTGTCCCAAGTTGCTGAATGAAACCGGGCCATAACCTGTCCATAAATCGATTTACTTTTAATAATTCCGTGCTAATAAGGTGTGGTGCATATGGTGCTAGTCTTGAAAACTGCAGCTCATACTCTGCCACCGACATCATCCCTTGACGAAGTGAGGCAAACTCCATAGCCTTTCTTTCTTTCACATGTTCAGAGAAATACTTGGAACGGAATAAAGTAAGAAAACCATCCCACGTATGTGGCGCATTGGCCGGAGGTGCCGAAACCAACTTCCACCATGTACGGACATCTTTATTTAGTTGAAATGTTGCTAGACGCACCTTCTCCTGATCAGTGCATTGAATAACATCAAATATACGATTCATCTCATCGATCCAATTTTCTGCTTCATCTGGATTGGAAGATCCATAAAAACGCGGGAGATTTAGACTTCAGAAATTGTGATGCAAATCACCAACCCGTGCTCCTGCCCCTGCCTGGGCCATGGTTTGCAATGCCTGAGTAAGGCCGGCAACGATTTGTTGCATGCCATTCTAGTCTACGCGATGAGCCATGATAAGAATAATAAAGTACCTGAGAGAAATATAACAACATGTTATTTCTCGTGAGACTGAAAGAATAATCAATCTTAAGGTCAAATTAACTATCTCATCCCGGGCTCTACCCAATTCTGACATGGGTATGGAAATTCCTTCCTTAGTTCATAGGTAGTGGTCCTTAAACCTTGGACTTATCCTATGACAGGATTTCTTTCCTTAAGTCCTGAGACTTAGGCTCTGATACCAACTTAACTGTCACGTCCCGAGCCTTTATTACAGCGGAAGACTAACTCGGGGAGCGCGAACAACCGGCATGGTAAGCCTCTTGCAAGCAAGAACGACCAGAGCGCGAGACAATCACACACATAAATGCAATTGCACAGAATTTAATCAACTCCAACTTTATTTCATAAATGATCAAAGTATTCCTTTACAATAATCACCTTTCATTCTATTAGACTCAAGAAATAAGAAAATTACATTGACTCAATCTAAACATTATAGACATCCTAAGTCTTCGCTCGTAGCTTTACAAGACTTTCACTCACTTCCGGACCCGCCACTAGTATAGCCCGAATCCGAATCTGTACTACTTCCATCTCCTGAAAAATGTTGGAAAATAGGTAATGAGCACACTTGCCCAGTAGGTATCTTCGCATCAACATGAAGGCACTATTAAAGTAATTAACATTTTAGCTCTAAAGAAATAAGGCAAAATCATGCAATGCGATGATCACGTGATTAAACTATAGTAACGAGATAATCATGTAAGATAGAGTGAGCAAGAATGAGCTTATCAAGAATATAACAAGGACATGATATTGGCCTTTTCATGAACAAGAATGTAACAAGAATGTACTAGCAAGCCACATAATCAACACTTTAGCATCTCATGCTTATGAGCAAGTGCTTCGTGAATTTCTGTGGAATATCAAGCAAGAAAGTCATATATAAGAATGTCATGTCGTGTCGTGGATCTTCAATTATTTATAGAAATAGTACTCCCAGCGCAATGCAACGCCAGTAGCATCATACCCCATGGTTTATAAAATAGTATGTTTCCGACGATCAGCCGAGGGGACTAGTATAGAGCCCTTGAACACAATCAATGCTCGATCGCATCTTCAGGTATAAATTAAGCTACTTCCACGCATGTAACAGTAAAGTATGGCCAAGAATATAACAATTCCAATAATTTCATGATAACTATAATCAATGAACGAATGCTTCAACGCAAGAAAGTATGAGTCAAGAAAATGATTTAAACAATGTCATGCTCATAGAAATAAATCGATAGCACAACTGTACATTCTTTTACCTTCCATTCATTACATTAAGTTTCTTAATCATTATGCCAAGTTCAAGACTATCATTAGTCCATCTAGAACTTTAGAAATCAACCCTTGGGTCAAACCTTGGGTTAACATATACAAGCTGTGTGATGGTCATCTACTGGGCCGTTACATCATGTGACGCGCCAGTAGTGGGCCGTTACAATGATCCGAGTCCAGAATAATAAAATAGACTCAGAGGAATGTGACGGTCATGCAATGGGCCATTACGTGAGCCTGACGGTCCAATGTTAGGCCGTTACATTACTAGATCCAGAAAAATAACGATAGCGTATTCTAGTTAATGGGCTTTAATGGTACAACCAACTCAGCGTCCTAATGGGAATCCCAGGCTCGCGGAGAATTACGGAGGCCTTGAAACAAGATTTCCTAGTCCATTGGAAGGAGTATCCAATAGAGAGGTCCTCATGTCCAAGATTGTGTTCCTATAGTGCAAAGTGTGAACTAATGGATAACATACTGGAATATGTGCCATGTACTTATAGAAATGACTCTATTGATAGAGAGAGAATGTGTATCAATGTATAAATCATAAGAAAACTCCGTCAATGCATCATTTAAAAATCAAGGTTTAAGATACAAAACTATAGAACTTTAGCTCATGAAATTATCTTAACTTAAAATAACATTGGGATACTAAAATCATGCAATACCTATCATGAGCTATCAAATAACTTAAGAGTCACATATTAGGTTAAAACTGAGATAACTAGGCAGAAAAATAAGTAAATTTAACAAATCTTATTCTGTCTTAGGGTTGACAGAACACAGGGCTCTAACGGTCTAATGAAGGCGCGTCACGGTGAGTGTGACGGTTTATCGAGCAGCCGTTACATGAACATAACGCTCGTTCCCTGATGCGTTAGAGACAACAGAGTGCATATATATACAAAAGAACTGTGACGGTCATCGTAAGGCCGTTACGTGAGTGTGACGGTCCTACGCTGATGCGTCAGAGTATCTGTTGATAGAAAACAATATCGAATCCAAGAGATCAACTCTCATCATGTCTAACTCAAATACCATGTCTATTCTAGGCATGATAATGAAGTATAGGCTATTTATATGCATGGATTCCAGTGAAATAGACAAGATACATCTTTTAAAATTTCCAATTAGGGCTAAGAGATGCATGTAATGCATAGAACTAGTAAAACATGAAATTGATGATCTACAATGCATGAAATTCAATCAAACCAGAGGGCTTTTAGTCCTATCAAGTTGTTTTTGCCGTTCATGAGATAACCTACCTCTTGTCTAGGCTTTAAAACTTCCAATTATGGTCTGAACACCGAGCCCAAGTTCCTTTCTTCCTGTGACTTTTCAGCAACTTCCTTGGACTCTAACTCCACGACCTCTTGACCTAAAGATGTGAAATTTTGAGAGTAGTTAGTCTAAAGTATTGTAAACAAATTCCTCTAAAGAACTTACCCTAGATTATGACTCCTTACCTTGATTCCACGCGAGCAAAAGTAAGGGGCGCGCAGTTTAGAACTAGGTCCTATTTATAAGGTTCTAGCTAGGGTTTGAAGATTAGATCGATTCTAGAGTCCTTAATATGCTAAAACCTGATCTCTAAGAGTCCTCAGTAATGTTATAACTCTTCCCAAGTTTATCCCTAGCGGATAAGACCATCAAGTTTCCTTCTTTTTATAAGTTCTTCAACTTGTGAAATTCACAGAGTGTAATGGTCGTAGACCCATGCGTTACAAGCATGTGACGGTCGTGTCCAGGCGCGTTACCTGGCTGTGGCGGTCGCCCGATGGACCGTTACATTCAACGTATATAGAGTTTCAAATAAATAAAACTCTTTTATTCATTTATCCATATAATTACCTTAGATAATTAGTCTTTAAACGAGCTAAATAACCTTCTAGAACATGGGCCAAACTTAATGGTTTTGGGCCTTAAATCTTTTAGATGATGTGTAATTAGGCTTGGTTAATTATTTAACCTAATTGGGCCTTTAATGACTTATTAGTCTCAAAATCCATTTATTAATATATTTAGGCCTTTATAAATTTTAGAAAATTATTTATATAAAATTCTGGGGCACTACAAGGAGAATCCCACAGACATGCATGGTGAAAATCAGGGGTCGTCACACTAAGGAAAGCTACTAGAGGGGGGTCAGAGGCCAGCCCTGCCCCACCAAGCCAAGAGCTGAACCTTTCAATCAAGTAGACCCATGCCACGGGAGGTGAAATCAAGCAAGAAGTTGGAGGGCTGGAGGCAGACGCCAAACTCACAGACCAACAGTAAGAAGAAATCAACAAGTGCAACAAACGAAAGCAAAAGCCAAAGGATATTTCATTCATGACAGACTTAAGATGACAAAGAGCATGGCCTGAAGGCCCACTACAATATACTGCAGAACAAAAAAAAACTGTGATAGGGGAAGAGGAAAATTGTGAAATAAAGAAAAGAAAAAAAGAGGGGCGAGAGAAAATAGTGCCGGGGGAGAGTTGGAACGAGGGAGGGTGCCTCCCTTCACCCCATTCCTTCTCTCCCCCCATACAGGTGGCTCACTCCCTCTCAATATCTCCACACTTCTCTACCTTCTTCTCCTTCTCTTCTTCTTCTCTTCTTCTTCTTCTCCGGTGCTCTCTTCTAACGGGTGTCTTCGCATGCCCCCCCCCTTTTTCTTTCTCTGTGGAAGCCTTTTATACGTGGGCTGTTGACGAGGCCAACCTCATGATGGCACTGCCATCCGAGGTTGACTTCAGTATCTTTCTCGTCAGGTGAAGATCTCCCTCCTCCAGCCAGAAGGTGACACCGAAGCGGGCGCTAGCTGGCTTTGAAGTGGCCGAACTGCGCGCCAATGGGTCTGCCTATTGACCGTTGTATCTTCTGCCAGTGCCTGCCGTTCAGGGGAATTCAACGTGCTGCCGCTGAAGGCTGAGGGGCAGTGCCGCTGAGGGCTTGGAGGCTGTGCCGCTGAGAGGGCGTTGGGGTTGTTTGGAGCGTGCCGCTGAGAGGGCGTTGGGATGTGCCACTGAGAGGGCATTGGGGTTGTGCCGCTGGAGGCTTCCAAGGGGTGTGCTGCTGGAAGGCACCAAGAAGGCGTGCCGCTGGGAGCACTCCCATAGAGCGTGCCACTGGGGAAGCTGGCAGAGTGCCGCTGGGGCACTTCAGGGGGTGTGCCGCTGGGGCACCTCAGGGCGTGCCGCTGAGGCCGTTTGGAGCGTGCCGTTGAAAGGGGCACCAGCTCTTGATTCAGGAACTTAAGTTGTTTGGGGATATTTCTTCACCGTTAGGGACCCGAGGGGGGGTCCATAGTAGTGTATCAATTCAGGAGGGCATCCTATGTTTTCTTGGTCTCTTGATGCGCCAGTGCAAATATGGGGATTTTTCGGATGGTGGTATTCCTCCGGGGCCCTAGGTGGCCAGTCTCCCGGAGTCTTCTCCCTTTGACTTTGGCATTAATGCGGGGCTCAGTGGGACATATGAATGTACAATTTTATATGTCCACAGAAGCCCGTCAAGATGAATGTTCCATGCCGTCGACTGAGGAGGCACAAGATGAAGAAGTGTTCCTTTGGAACCCTCTCTGCCGCCGCTACATGGGAAAGACTTCCTCCCTTTCTGGGGGATTGACCTCGAAGGATCACATCACCGGGCCGCCCTCACCTCGGCCTGCTGGCGAAGCAAAGAGCGGTAGCATGGGCCATGCTCTGGATTCTCCTCGATACGACCCCATCATGTACGCCTTATACAATAGGCAGCAATGGGAGATCGAGATGTTAAAGGCACAGCTGGCTGAGTTAACCTCGCTAGTGATCGACCTGATCCAGGGCTCTCTCCGCCCGTGGGATGGCAACATGTCTCGGCCCCGTGACACCAGCCCTGACGCCTCCGTCTGGTCGAGGAGGGAAGCAAGAGAGATAGCGGGCCCTTTAACCGGGCGACCAGCTAGACAAGGCATGACGCTCCAGGAGAAGCTGCAGAAACCCTACTCCTTCCGAAGAGAGAAGACTCGGGGTATCTTTGATTGGGCCTACCACTATGGCAAAGTCTCCCTCCCGAGGTCCAAGAGGCCGCAGGATGCTCGAAGAAGTGGGGACCCACTGTTCTGTCCCTATCAACAGATACTGGGTCACGCCATTGAAGACTGGTATATCTTCAAGGACATTGCTCAAGACCTCATTGACAGGGATGAGCTCAGAATGGGAGACTATGTGGTAGCCCCACCCCCACGTGATGGGCTGTCCCAGAAAAGGAGCCTATACAATATCTATTCAGTACTAGGCCCCTGAAGATGCAGCTGCCCCGGCCCCCGCCGAGGTTGTCTATAATGAGTACACAGTTCGTCCTGAGGCGGCCCTGTGCCTGTCTACACCAGGGGATCCCGTGGACCCACCGACTATGGCCCAGGAGGAATATGAGGTGAACATAGCCTCCATACCCAACCACAAGGAACAAGAAGAAGGGGATGTCGTCCTCAAGCCCGAGGACAATGAAGGCCAAGACTTTGTCGATTTATCGCCGGCCCCGTCGGAGACTGAAGATGGTGGCCGGGCCACCATCGACGAATTGATTGAGATCAACCTTGGCACAGAAAGCGACCCCAGGCCGACCTTTCTGAGTGCTCTTATACCCCCACAGGAGAGAAAACAATACATGAAGCTACTGCAAGAATTTCGGGATTGTTATGCCTGAAACTACAAAGAAATGCCCGGACTCAGCCCTGAAGTTACTCAGCATGTTTTGGCCATTGATCCCAAGATGGAGCCAGTGAAGCAGTCTCCCCGGCGTATGAGGCCAGAATTGATCAACCAGATCTGCAAGGAGGTTGACAAGCTCATAGACGTCGACTTCGTGGCAGAAAACCAATACACTACTTGGCTGGCTAACATCGTGCCAGTGAAGAAGAAGAACGGGCAGATAAAGATTTGTGTGGATTTCCGCGACCTAAATAAAGCCTGCCCGAAAGATGATTTCCTAGTGCCCATCACCGAAGTAATGATTGATGCGACCACTAGCCATGAGGCCCTGTCTTTTATGGACGGATCATCTGGCTACAACCAAATCTGGATAGCCGACCACGACCAGATTCACACAGCCTTCAGGTCACCCAAGGGGATATTCCACTACAAGAGGATGCCCTTCGGCCTCAAGAATGATGGCACCACATATCAGCGGGCGATGACCAAGATATTCGACGAGCTGCTGTATAACAAAGTCGAATGCTACATTGATGATCTGGTCATCAAGACCAAGGAAAGGGGCGATCATCTGAATGATCTCAGGGTCGTCTTCCAGAGGCTCCGGCAATATGGGCTGAAGATGAACCCCATGAAATGCACCTTCGGTGTTTCCAGCGGGAAGTTCCTCGGCTTCATTGTCCGGCACAGAGGAATCGAGATTGACCCCTTCAAGATAAAAGCCATCCAGGAGCTACCTCCTCCGAAGAACCTGGGAGAGCTGAGGTCTCTGCAGGGTCGACTAGCTTACATCCGCAGGTTCATCTCCAACCTGTCGGGGCGTTGCCAACCCTTTCACAAGATGATGATGAAGAATGCCCCCTTTAGCTGGGGTCACGAATGCCGGCATGCATTCGACCAGCTAAAAGAGTACCTGAAGACCCCGCCAGTCCTGGGGGCACCTGTCAAAGATAGGCCGCTTATTCTCCATATAGCGGCTACCGAATATTCCCTCGGGGCAATGCTTGCCCAGAATAATGACGAGGGGAAGGAGCGGTCTCTCTACTACCTCAGCCGAAGGTTGGTGGGAGCAGAGGCCAAATACACCCCGATCGAGAAGATTTGCCTTGCATTGGTCTTTACAGTCAAGAAGCTGAGGCACTATATGCTGTCCCATGAAGTGAGTTTAATATCCAGAGCCGATCCCATCAAGCACATTCTCTCCCAGCCAGTCCCGAAGGGGCGTCTTGGCAAATGGGCCGTACTGCTCATGGAGTTCGACATCACCTACGTGCCGCAGAAGGCCGTTAAAGGGCAAGCCGTCGCGGACTTCTTCGCGGCACACCCTGTGCCCGAAGACTCCCCGTTGGCCACGGAGCTGCCCGAAGATGAAACACTGGAGGTGGACCAGGTCCAACAAGCCATTTGGTAGCTGTACTTTGACGGGGCCTCGAGAACCAAAGCAACCCCGCCCGGATGCACCAAGGTACGGGCCGGAGCCGGCATCGTCCTCAAATCGCCAAACGGGGAAGTGTTGCACACTTCCTGCTGCATTAGCAAGCCCTGCACAAACAATGAAGCAGAATATGAAGCTCTGATCATTGGCCTCCAGGTGGCCCTCCAGATGGAGATCAAAATGCTCCAAGTATTCGGTGACTCGCTACTGGTCGTCAAGCAGGTCCAGGGACAGTTCGACGTCCGGAAACCTGAGTTGCTCCCTTATCACGCTAAGGCAAAGGGGCTCATGGAGCGGCTCTATCTTCTCGAGATAGGCCATGTCGCCAGAGGAGACAATGCACAAGCCGACGCCCTGGAAAAATTGGCAAGCTCACTAGCAGTGTCGCCAGATGGATTACTCAACATCCAAGTGATAAATCAACGCCAAGTACCCAGCATGATAGAAGAAGAACTAGAAGAAGAGGAACTGGAGGTCGCTGTGGTGGAAGCCGTCGGCCTACCTGACTGGAGAGACCCTCTGATGTAGTGGTTCAAATACCAGCAACTGCCCAAGCAGAGAGAAGAGAAGATCAAGCTAATTAGCACCAAGGACTCTTATGAGCTCCGAAACGGAATATTATTCCGAATTGTGGCCGACGCCAAACAAAAATTACTCCTCCGATGCTTGTCCACTGAAGAAGCCTGGAGGGTCATGAAGGAAGTCCATGCCGGGAAGGCTGGTGCACACCAGGCAGGACCGAAAATGAAGCTTGAAATAAAGAAGCTCGGCTATTATTGGCCGGCAATGTTTGACGACTGTTACAAATATGCTAAGTCGTGTCAGAAGTGTCAGGAGCATGCCACCATACCCAGAAGGCCGCCCGTGTAGCTGCATCCAACGGTGCCCAGTTGACCATTTACCCAATGGGGAACAGACGTCGTGGGTCCCTTACCCGCGTCATCCGCCGGCTACAAGTACATTTTGGCAGCAACTGATTATTTCTCCCGTTGGGCAGAGGCCGTCGCCTTAAGAGAGGTCACCGAAGAGATCGTGGCTAGGTTTGTCCGCCGTAACATCATATTCTGGTTTGGCACCCCCGACCGGATTGTCTTAGACAACGGCAGCCACTTCCGCAACCAGAAGGTCTACCGGCTGGCGAAAAGATACAAAATTGATTGGAGGAAATTGACTCCTTACAATCCACAGGCTAAAGGGTTGGCTGAAGCTTTTAATAAAACACTCTGCAGTCTCCTGGCCAAGATCATTAGCTCTAACAAAAGGGACTGGGAAGAGAAAATGTACGAGGCACTATGGGCGTACCGGACCGTATACAAGACCCCAACCGGCTGCTCGCCTTTCTCTCTAGTATACGGCTCAGAGGCAATTGTCCCCATTGAATTGGGGATACCTTCCCTCAGGTTTGCCATTCAGCACGGCCTTGTCCATGAAGGGTGGACCAACACCGAGCGAAGGGTCGAAGAGCTCTCCAGTTTAGAAGGGAAGAGTGATGGGGACATCACCGAGAGTTCCCTCTGGCTCGACACCTCTCTCCCTTCTGGAGACAGATAGGTTGCGACTGCATGACTTGACGGGTCCTCGACGACACTGGAGTTTGTTACTATGGACATCTTGATGTATTTTCTCCTTTTCTTGAGTCATTTTGATGTACTTATCTTTATTTTGAGTCATGGTCCTAGGTCGTCACGTTATTTATCTAAGTCTGCTAGGCTGGGGGTCATTTGGGCCCAATTAGATGGGCCTGGCCCATGGGCGACCTCTTCCTTCCCCAACCCCCTTGCTTATTTGCTTTTAGCAGTTTATCCAAGGACTTTTTGTAAATGTTGGGATCCCTATATATAGGACCCCAACTCCACTTGTGATAGCTAATGAATATTTGAGAAATTAAGCATAATTGCACCCTCCTCCTCTCTCTAGCTCTCTCATTCTCTCTCTCTTCCTCCAAGGGGCGAACCCCCTCTCTCTCCTCTCCCTTCTCTCTCTATCCCTTGGGCGAACCAGCCCTTTCACCTCCCCCTCCCCCTGCCACCTCAGCTGCCACCTCACCCTCCAACCCTTCACTTCCCCTAGGCCACTTAACTCTCATCAATTCCCTCCACTTCCCAAGCAACCCTTCCTATTCCCCATACACCTTCCCCACCTCCAATACACCCCTCCCTCTTCCCCAAGCAACCTTCCCACTCCCCCACACCCTCATTCATATCCCTTGACCATCCACAACCCCCCCCCCCCACCACTAGTTGCGCACCAGCCCTCTCTCCCTACACTTCTCCCTTGCCTTGGCCGAACCCACCACCATCCACCTTGTAGCTTCGGCCCCCACTCCCCTCCACCCTCCAACACCCCATTCCACCTACTCCGCTCCTCTCCTCACCCCCACACATTCCTCCCCCCATCTGCAAACACCTCCCACTTCCCTCCATTACCAAAACTTCCATCCCCCTTAACCTAACCCCACCTCCATCCCATTCCTTAGGTCACATCTGCAGGTGACAGAAGAAGGTCTGTCGTGCAGAAGCTCCTCCGCGTTCATACGGCGACATCTGAGGGCGTATCTTACCATTCTGGAAAGGTCGTCCAGTCCACTACGCAGGCGAGAAAGAATCGTCCCAATCCAAGTTCAGGACTGCCCAGGAGAGCCATTCTCCTCCGACTGCTCCAAGACCCATCTGCAGAGCACCTGAGTCCGACCAGAAGCAGAACCACGATCTACAGCGACGGATTTAGACTAAAGTTCCTTCCTCAAAGATCTTCCTCCCCCTGTTCCCGACCAGGAGCAAGAAGCAGAAGTACATTCGGCATCCGGGAACCCCAGTTCTGATTTTTCTCCTTCAGTCACGCAGGACTGCCCTCACCAGTCTTCTGCGATCAACAGTCACTCATCGGCGTCCCCCAGGACACCCCGACCTCTGGCAGCCTCCCCGCCAGTTTTGATGCAACGAGGGCTCGACCACGGTTCCAGAACTTATGACGGCTTGAGATTCGGAGCTCGGGAGCCCATGGTAAAACTTCTACATCCTACTTCCTCCGATCTGAAGCCGCCAGCCCCAGATTCTTTCATCCTGTTCGAGACTCCACCACGACCAGCGACGACGTCAGAAGAATTCGATAAAATTCAGAGGTGTCCTAGCCCCTGTTACGAAGAAATACCCTCTAGTTTCGTCACTGGAAAAATTCCTGAGGATGAACTACGACTACAACAGAGGCATCCTGTCCCTTCGCACAGCAAGTGGGCAGATCCACGTCAGCTTCCGTTCCGTCATCCTTGGCGAGTTTCCCCCTCCCGCCTGGCCGGCTTAGCACCCCTCCCTGCGTGGAGGTAGTGTTTGATGTAAGTTTAATTCCTCCACCCTCCATCCAACCCTCCTGCGTGAGGAGTAGTTCATGTACTAAACAGCTCAAACTGCATCGGCGCAGTGTGCGGGATCCACACTTCCCCGCTCGCCCACGTCTCCGAACGGGGTTGGTTTCTTCAAACCAACCAGGTGAACTCTAAACTTTGCTCCATTAATCTTAGTGTCTGTTTATTTAATATCCGTAGACATAGCTCCGTTGTGCATGCGAGCGAGTGTTCGATCCCGGAGCCACCATCATAGTGTGGTCACCGTGGTTAAAGTGAGTGAGTGGGACCTAGTGCCCCAATTGGCACCGGCCAGCCCCATAAGCGTGGGCTACGTACCCTCGGGAGGGCAACCCTAGCCCTGCTGGCACTCTACCAGCAAGGGTCTTGATCCATCACCTCCCCCTAGCATCCTTAGTCACCCCGGGCTCACGTGTGTGCGACGGCTTTTTGGCCCCGATTTATCAACTTAATTGTTATGTGATTGTGAATGCGGAGTAGGTCCTAAGATTACTTTTGCTTGCTGCATACCCCGTAGTGGTTTCACATCAGTTGGTATCAGAGCAAGTTTTAGACTTGTCTCTACAAGCCTAGGTCCAAGGGCAATTGCATTTCTATCCCGTTTTGTCATCATTGTGCATGTCCACCCGTAGGGGTACCATATATCGGACTGATCCTTCTAATTCCAACCCACCAATGGATCCCAATGCTCATGGTAACCAAAACATCCCAAGGGAAGTTCCCCAAACTCCTATGGATCGAATTGAGGCTGCCATCCAAGTCCTCACAGAGCAAATGAATGGAATTTCCACCCGATTAGAGAGACTAGAAGAAGCTAGGGCCCCACCTAGGAACCATGCCCAAAGAGTTCCTCCTCCGCGGGTTGAGCATGAGAGGGAAGACTTAGATGATGAGTGGTATCGTGAGCAAGAGAGAGCCCCACATCCTCGATACTATGAAAGGCGACCACGTGAAGATCATGATGAATTCCTACTAAGAATGATCAAAGTGGAAGCTCCTAATTTTGATGGGTCTCACAACCCTAGTATCTATAAAGAATGGGAGCATGGCATGGACCAATACTTTGAGTGGTACCCCATGTCCGAGGAGAGAAAGGTTAGGTTGGCCAAGATGCACCTCCTTAAACTAGCCAAAACCTATTGGCTAAAGGTAGAAAACCAAAGAAGGATCAGGCGTGAGGAACCCATCAACACTTGGCTAGACATGAAAGATCAACTTAGGAACAAATATCTTCCCATCTCCTATAGCCAACTTCTTCTTGATGAATGGCAAAGCCTTACCCAAGAGGGAAAGACCGTGGAAGAGTATATTGAAAAGTTTGATTCATATCTCTTAAGGTGTGGTGTGGTTGAAGATCCAGCCGTCACTTTATCCCGGTTTAGGAATGGTCTCCTTCCCCACATCAAACGAGAGCTTTTTATGAGGGAAGTGCATAGCTTGGAAATTGCCTATCAAATAGCCCGGGATGTAGAGAGATTTGCTAGGAATCCTAGCTTTGCCCCCCCCAAGGGCCCGGGACCCCGTCCCAACCTACCTCCTCTGTTAAGAACACGTCCTCCTCCCAATGGGAGCACCCCCACTCGACCCTACCCCCAACCAACCACTCCCACCCCCACAAAGACCACTCCACTCAACCCTCCATCCCGAAGGGAGGAAGCATCCAAAGGGAAGACCCCAGGAAGTAGTATGATTAAATGTTTTCAGTGCCACGGTTATGGCCACATAGCCTCCCAATGCCCTTCCAAGGGGATGTCGAGCCTTGTTATTGAGGGCGGACCTACCACATCCCAAGAAACCCAGGAGGATACTATTGAGGAACACGAGGCTACTTTAGAGTGGGAAGAGGAATACGAGGAGCAATATTTTGAGGAGGGTGTAGGAGATGACCCCCACTCCACCCACTTGGGAGTTATAAGGTGCACTCTTACCCAACCACAAGAGAATGATTGGAGGAGGACTTCCATTTTTCACACCTTCATCAAAATCGGGGACCATGTTAGGAAGGTTATCCTAGACAACGGAAGTTGTGTCAATGCCGTGTCCCCGGACACCGTCAAGCTCCTAGGACTTACCCCAACACCCCACCCCAAACCATATCGTGTCTCATGGATAAACAACCATTCCCTACCCGTCAACACATGTTGTCTTATCCCCATCACTTTTTCCTCCTACCAAGAGCCAATATGGTGTGACATCATACCTATGGCTGTAGGAAGCATCCTTCTAGGGAGACCTTGGATATATGATGTTAATGCTACCATCTATGGGAAAACGAACACATGCACCTTTGAACACAAGGGGAAGACCATTCGCCTCAACCCTTCCTCACCCCGAAAGGACCCACCCCCCAAGGGAATTCTTCCCACGCCACCTCAAAACCCAGGGATCACATCACCCCCAACCCAACCAACAAGTAAGTCATCCACCTATGAAGGTCCCACCAAAGACCTCCACCTCATCTCTAGGAAAGAACTCGAGGAAGAACTAGCTCAAGGAACACCCTTGTGTGCTATTGTCCTTTGTCTAGGGGAGGCAACACCCTCCAACCCCCACCCTGTGGAAATCCACCCCCTCCTAGAAGAATTCAAGGATGTGTTCCCCGAGGAACTTCCCGATCAGCTGCCACCCATGAGGGATGTCCAACATGCCATTGATCTTGTCCCCGGGGCCACCCTCCCAAACCTTCCCCACTACCGCCTCAACCCCACTGAGCATGCTGAACTAAGGAGGCAAGTGGAGGAACTCATAAGAAAAGGCTTCCTCCGTCTTAGCAAGAGTCCTTGTGCTGTCCCAGCCCTCCTCACACCTAAGAAAGATGGGACATGGCGGATGTGTGTCGACAGTAGGGCCATCAACAAGATCACGGTCAAGTACAGGTTTCCTATACCTAGGCTTGACGACATGCTTGACATGCTAGCCGGGGCCACCATTTTCTCCAAAATAGACCTCAAAAGTGGCTACCATCAGGTTAGGATAAGGCTAGGGGATGAATGGAAAACAGCCTTTAAAACCAAGGATGGGCTCTATGAATGGCTGGTGATGCCTTTTGGGCTCTCTAATGCCCCAAGCACCTTTATGCGCCTTATGACCGAGGTCCTTAGGCCCTACATTGGAGTCTTCCTGGTAGTCTACTTTGATGACATCCTCATCTACAGCCAGTCCAAAGAAGCCCATCTCAGTCACCTTAGGCAAGTCTGCACCACTCTTAGGAAGGAGAGCCTCTTTGCCAATTTTGGAAAATGTCAATTCATGACAAAGTCCATTACCTTCCTTGGGTATGTTGTCTCCACCGAAGGAGTATCCATGGACCCTGAAAAGGTCCAAGCCATCCTCGATTGGCCGGAACCCCGCACTCTCCATGAAGTCCGGAGCTTTCATGGGCTAGCCACCTTTTACCGAAGGTTCATCCGTGGGTTTAGCACAGTCACAGCCCCTATCACCGACTGCCTCAAAAAGGGGACCTTTGTGTGGACCAAGTCCGCAACTAGAGCCTTCCAAGAGCTCAAGGAGAGGATGACCCAAGCCCCTGTATTATGCCTCCCTGACTTCTCCAAAGTCTTTGAGGTGACTTGTGATGCCTCCGGGGTAGGAATTGGCGGGATCCTTAGCCAGGAAGGACACCCAGTGGCCTATTTTAGTGAGAAGTTGTGTGATGCCAGAATGAGATACTCCACCTACGACAAGGAATTTTATGCCGTGGTACAATCCCTCCGGCATTGGAGACACTATCTCTTGCCTAAAGAATTTGTCATATTCTCTGACCATGAGGCCCTGAAATACCTCAATTCCCAGCAGAAACTGAATGCTCGGCATGCCCGATGGGTCGAATACATCCAGGCCTACACATTTGTAATCAAACATAAGGCCGGAAGTGAAAACCGTGCTGCCGATGCCCACAGTAGGAGAATTTCCTTGCTAGCTACCATTAGGGTAGAAGTCATAGGATTTGAAAGACTCAAGGAAGAGTATTCTGATTGCCCGGACTTTGGTCCAATCCGTACCACTCTGTCCACCCTCTCACCTAGGGAACATCAAGGATTCATCTTAGAGGACGGGTTCATCTTCAAAGGCCATAGACTTTGCATACCTAGAACCTCTCTACGGGATTTCCTGATCTGGGAGTTACATGCAGGAGGCCTTGCTGGGCATTTTGGGGTGCATAAGACCATTGCTTTGGTTGAGGGTCAGTTCTACTGGCCAAGTCTCAAAAGGGACGTAGCCAAAATTATAGGCCAGTGCCGGATATGTGCCTCAGCCAAACAAACAAGGCAGAACACTGGCCTCTACACACCACTCCCTGTCCCTGACCGTCCTTGGCAGGACTTAAGCATGGACTTCGTCTTAGGCCTACCTAAAACTCAAAAAAGGCATGATTCAATCTTTGTAGTAGTGGATAGGTTTTCTAAGATGGCCCATTTCATCCCCTGCTCTAAAACCTCAGACGCCTCTCATGTGGCCCGCCTATTCTTCGATGAGGTAGTTCACCTCCATGGACTACCCAAGACCATCATTTCTGATAGGGATGTCAAATTCACCAGCTACTTCTGGAAGACTCTCTGGCACCTAATGGGGACCCTTCTCAAATTTTCCACGGCCTATCACCCTCAAACTGACGGACAGACCGAAGTCATTAATAGGAGCCTTGGGAATCTACTCCGGTGTCTTGTTGAGGATCGCCCCGGGAATTGGGATCTCATATTACCCCAGGCAGAGTTTGCATACAACAATTCAGTGAATAGGTCGATAGGGATGAGCCCATTCGAAGCTGTGCATGGGTACAAACCTAGAAAGCCTACAGATCTCATTCCTTTGCCACCACATGCTAGAGTGTCTATTAGTGCTGAGTCGTTTGCCCAACACATGAAGGAATTGCATGAAGAAATCCGCAAACACATTAACAAAAGCAATGAGGTATATAAAAAGTCGGCCGATTCCCACCGTCGCCACCAGGAGTTTCACGTAGGTGATTATGTGATGGTAAGAACTGAGAGGCTTTCCCCTGGGAATGTCTCCAAACTGAGGTCGCGTGGATCAGGCCCCTTCCAGGTTCTAAAGAGGATTGGCACAAACGCTTACGTGTTGGACCTCCCCGAGGAGTACGCAGTAAGTCCCACATTCAATGTGGCTGACTTGGTGCCATATAGGGGACCCACGGTGACACCTAGTAAGGAAATTGAGCCTGTTCCACCTTCTGAGGGAGCCACCACCCATGAGAGAGTTCCACCCGTCCAGAGGGGCCAACGGGAGCAAATAGAGCGGATATTGGATGAACAGGTCACTATCACCCGGAGCAAAGCATACGAGCGATACTTGGTCAGGTGGAAGGGCCGGCCCCCTTCAGATGATTCATGGGTGAGCAGGGAGGATCTTCAGCAGCTGGACCCCGACCTCCTGGAGCATTACCGCAGCCGAGAGGACCCTTTCTCGACAGAGTCGAGCTCTCCACAGCCCGGGGGAGTTGATGGGGACATCACCCAGAGTTCCCTCTGGCTCGACACCTCTCTCCCTTCTGGAGACAGATAGGCTGCGACTGCATGACTTGACGGGTCCTCGGCGACACTGGAGTTTGTTACTATGGACATCTTGATGTATTTTCTCCTTTTCTTGAGTCATTTTGATGTACTTATCTTTATTTTGAGTCATGGTCCTAGGTCGTCACGTTATTTATCTAAGTCTGCTAGGCTGGGGGTCATTTGGGCCCAATTAGATGGGCCTGGCCCATGGGCGACCTCTTCCTTCCCCAACCCCCTTGCTTATTTGCTTTTAGCAGTTTATCCAAGGACTTTTTGTAAATGTTGGGATCCCTATATATAGGACCCCAACTCCACTTGTGATAGCTAATGAATATTTGAGAAATTAAGCATAATTGCACCCTCCTCCTCTCTCTAGCTCTCTCATTCTCTCTCTCTTCCTCCAAGGGGCGAACCCCCTCTCTCTCCTCTCCCTTCTCTCTCTATCCCTTGGGCGAACCAGCCCTTTCACCTCCCCCTCCCCCTGCCACCTCAGCTGCCACCTCACCCTCCAACCCTTCACTTCCCCTAGGCCACTTAACTCTCATCAATTCCCTCCACTTCCCAAGCAACCCTTCCTATTCCCCATACACCTTCCCCACCTCCAATACACCCCTCCCTCTTCCCCAAGCAACCTTCCCACTCCCCCACACCCTCATTCATATCCCTTGACCATCCACAACCCCCCCCCCACCACTAGTTGCGCACCAGCCCTCTCTCCCTACACTTCTCCCTTGCCTTGGCCGAACCCACCACCCCCACCTTGTAGCTTCGGCCCCCACTCCCCTCCACCCTCCAACACCCCATTCCACCTGCTCCGCCCCTCTCCTCACCCCCACACATTCCTCCCCCCATCTGCAAACACCTCCCACTTCCCTCCATTACCAAAACTTCCATCCCCCTTAACCTAACCCCACCTCCATCCCATTCCTTAGGTCACATCTGCAGGTGACAGAAGAAGGTCTGTCGTGAAGAAGCTCCCCCGTGTTCATACGGCAACATCTGAGGGCGTATCTTACCATTCTGGAAAGTTCGTCCAGTCCACTACGCAGGCGAGAAAGAATCGTCCCAATCCGAGTTCGGGACTGCCCAGGAGAGCCATTCTCCTCCGACTGCTCCAAGACCCATCTGCAGAGCACCTGAGTCCGACCAGAAGCAGAACCACGATCTACAGCGACGGATTTAGACTGAAGTTCCTTCCTCAAAGATCTTCCTCCCCCTGTTCCCGACCAGGAGCAAGAAGCAGAAGTACATTCGGCGTCCGGGAGCCCCAGTTCTGATTTTTCTCCTTCAGTCACGCAGGACTGCCCTCACCAGTCTTCTGCGACCAACAGTCACTCATCGGCGTCCCCCAGGACACCCCGACCTCCGGCAGCCTCCCCGCCAGTTTTGCTGCAACGAGGGCTCGACCACGGTTCCAGAACTTCTGACGGCTTGAGATTCGGAGCTCGGGAGCCCAAGGTACAACCTCTGCATCCTACTGCCTCCGATCTGAAGCCGCCAGCCCCAGATTCCTTCATCCTGTTCGAGCCTCCACCACGACCAGCGACGACGTCAGAAGAATTCGATAAAATTCAGAGGTGTCCCAGCCCCTGTTACGAAGAAATCCCCTCTGGTTTCGTCACCGGAAAAATTCCTGAGGATGAACTACGACTGCAACAGCGGCATCCTGTCCCTTCGCACAGCAAGTGGGCAGATCCACGTCGGCTTCCGTTCCGTCATCCTTGGCGAGTTTCCCCCTCCCGCCTGGCCGGCTTAGCGCCCCTCCCTGCGTGGAGGTAGTGTTTGATGTAAGTTTAATTCCCCCACCCTCCATCCAACCCTCCTGCGTGAGGAGTAGTTCATGTACTAAACAGCTCAAGCTGCATCGGCGCAGTGTGCGGGATCCACACTTCCCCGCTCGCCCACGTCTCCGAACGGGGTTGGTTTCTTCAAACCAACCAGGTGAACTCTAAACTTTGCTCCATTAATCTTAGTGTCTGTTTATTTAATATCCGTAGACATAGCTCCGTTGTGCATGCGAGCGAGTGTTCGATCCCGGAGCCACCATCACAGTGTGGTCACCGTGGTTAAAGTGAGTGAGTGGGACCTAGTGCCCCAATTGGCACCGGCCAGCCCCATAAGTGTGGGCTACGTACCCTCGGGAGGGCAACCCTAGCCCTGCTGGCACTCTACCAGCAAGGGTCTTGATCCATCACCTCCCCCTAGCATCCTTAGTCACCCCGGGCTCACGTGTGTGCGACGGCTTTTTGGCCCCGATTTATCAACTTAATTGTTATGTGATTGTGAATGCGGAGTAGGTCCTAAGATTACTTTTGCTTGCTGCATACCCCGTAGTGGTTTCACATCAAAGAGCCTTCAGGCCCAACAGAACATTCAGGTCTACCTGGCTTGAATAGCACGTGCATTTGACAAGCTCGTCAAGGAACGCGAATTCAAGAAAGGTGACCTTGTCACGGTCAAGAGAAGAGATGTCATGGCCGCCAACCCTAAGGGTAAGCTGAATGAAAATTGGCTCGGACCCTACATAGTCCAAAAAGTCTACGAGGGTGGAGCTTATGTAATTGTCAACCACCGCGGAGAAGTTCAATTCCCGCCTCTTAATGGGAGACACTTGAGGTTATACCATACTCCAGCGCCCCCATTCAATCAATAATATTATCCTTCGCCCGATTTTGGGCGAATTTGCATGATTGCTGCCTGAACGACTTTATCGCTATCCACATCTTCAAATAAGGAGAGGGAAGAGAAGAAAAAAAAGGAAAAAGAGAGAGAGAGAAAAAAAGGGAGAGAGAAAAAGAAAAAAAGAGAGAAAAGGAAAAGAGAAGAAAAAAGAGAGGAAAAAGGGGGGAAAAGGAAGAAGAAAGAAAAAAAAGAGAGAAAAAGGAAGAAGAGAAGAGAAAGAGAAAAAAAAAGAAGAAGAAGAAGAAAAGAAGAAAACGAAAAGGGGGAGACGGTTTCCCCCCATTTTGAACCATCGCCCCGTATCAGCGGGGATACCAAGGACTAAACAAACTCTTCTCTCCGTCCTCCCCGGGCGGTGGGTATCCCTTTGGTTTGGACCTCCCATCCAGGCCATTGACTAAATAAACCCTTCTCTCCGTCTTCTCCGGGTGGTGAATATTCCCTTTAGTTTGGACCTCCCATCCGGGTCGTTGGTTAGGCAAATTTCCGTTCGCCACCCCTCCAAGCGATAAGAGGCCCAATCTCCTCTGCCTGAGGCCAGTGCGTAGTTCCGACATTGGGAGAGACCGGTGGTCCACCCGTTTGGCATGGTGGAGTGGTCCCCTCGTTCTCCCCCTGGGAGGGCGAGCACTCTCCCGTGCCCCACATGGGTCCCCACCTGGTTCCCCGAGAGCGGACTACCGCAAGGACTTACACTCTACCGGTGTGTGCCGACCAAAGAAATGATAAAGAGGAAGCAGAGAAAGAAAGGAGAGCAGAGGAAGAAGAAAAAGAAAAAGGAAAGAGATCCCCCTAGGGTGAATGCCATGCACAGTGAAAGGACACGTGAAATGGTCAGTGTTCTGTTCCATTCAAAAAGAAATTAAACTACATGTGCTTCGGGGCATACCCCTGTGTTACATCTCAAAAAAATAAAAGATAGAACAAGGAAAAGAAAAGAAAAGAGCTAAGGGGTGCGACGCTTAGTCGACGCCCCTAAAGATGTCTTCAAGAGGGAGGATTCCAACATAAGGAGAGTTTGTCATGTCGTGCAGTCGACCCCTCCATTCTTCGAGTCGGGCGAGCTCGGTCTCCACGGACGCCATCTCGGCCTGGGTGACGGCAAGTGCTTCGCCTTCCTTCTCGACTACTTCCTCAGCTCGGGCAAGGTCGGACCTGGCGGCGGCAAGGTAGCCCTCCAGCTTCACGATCTGGTTCCTGAGGGAGCAAACATCGCCCTGGCCTTCCTCCATGGCCTTCCCGTACTGCTCTTCATTGTCACGCCGTGCCTCCAGAATTTGCAAATATTTGTCTGCCTGGGCATCGAGAGCAGCACTCTCGCCAAGAGCTTGAGTCTCGAGGAACTCGCGACGCTTAACATACTTCAGTAGTAATAAAACCCGCCGCGACCATTCCTCGAGTGGGCAGCCCAACACTTGCAGTGCCCTGGTCAGCTGCGTCACTATACTCTGCACCTCCCGATATGACAAGGAAAGATCGGCGAAGAGCATCGTCCGTAATGTTACCAACATCTGTCGGACCGGTGCACCTAATGAGGTGTGGCTGACCGAGGGCACAGTCAGAGGGACAAAATCTACAGAGCTATCCACCTCGGCCCATAAATTAGCGTCCACTGCGACCGAAGAAGATGGAAGAGCAAGAGTCAAGTCTCCTGGCTGGCGTAGCTCGACAGAAGACCCCTGGCGAGTCACCGCCAGGGGAATGGATAAGGTCACCACCGAATCACTTCGTGTCGTCGCCATCTCCCTGGACGGGGATGCAGGTGCTGCTGCTGCAACCGAAGGAGGGGCTTCGAGCAAAGCTGGGCCTGAAGCCATCGCCGATAAACCTCTTTCCCGCGCCTGGGATCCTTCCAGGTGTGCGCGAAGTCCCGCAAATATCTTCTTCAAGAGCGGGTCCTTCATATGGGCTGGGATCCTTGGGAGAGGCAGAAGCGGAACCATTAGCCGGGGTATGCCTCCCGCGTACACGAGTGCTGCGAGGGTCTCCGCCCCGGGCCCGAGACCCAAGCCGGCCCCTCCACCGCTATCGGACTGATAGTCGGCCTCCGTTTGGCGACAGCCTTACGGGCACAGCCAGGTGTCTTCACTGGCATCGGCACTACCTAATCTTGTGAAGCAGAGTTAGCCATCGCTGCCTAAAACAAATCATGCAAGAATGAAAAGGGTGAGGAAGAATCACAAGGCCCACGTGCTTACTTCGGCCACCGGGGCGATGTTGCCTTCGGGCGCGATCTCCCCCTCCTCCAAAGGCTCATTCGCCGGCCCGGGAGCACTTGAAGCCTTCGCGACTGTCTCCTGCTGAAGGGCCTTGAACAAAAGGGCTAGCTTGCCCAGGCCCGCATCAGCTCCCGCCAGGCGGTCGACCGGCGCGGCTGAAGTAGCCTCCTCCGTAGCCTCCGGCTCGGTCGGTTCATGAAAATCCAAGAATAATAAGAATAAAGTCAGTGGGTGGCCACGGAGGAAGTCCTGCCCGAATAAGCTCACACTTACAGCAGCCTTCCCCATTAGGCTTGAAGGGCTAGCAAGTAAGGGGGCCTTAAAGATCGGCTTGGGAGGCCCAGGTACCTCAGGAGTGCCCTCGCCAAAAGCCACTTCGTCGAAAGAGTAGTCATAATCTACCTCTTCACTTGACGAAGACTCGACCGCCATGGGTTCTCCCCTCGCTGGCAAAGGGGCCTCCGCTTCGAGGTCGATGATCGGCGCATCCTCGCGCGGGCTGGGCGAGGGTAGTGCGCCGGACTTCAACCTCTTCCTCGTGTACATGTGCATTGCCGGGAGATGCAAGCGAGGCCCTGGTGGCCCGATAGTTGCCACGTCAACCCCTGCTACATAAAGAAAGTGTGGATCACACCAGAGCCGATGAGGCCTTAAGGATGAAAGAAGGCAATTAGCCGGACAAAGGTGGATACCCCCTTCGGCTTCTACATCACGAGAGTGCTCAGGGGCCTCCTCGACAGGCGATGGTGCCCTAGGAGCTGCAGCCTCGCTCTCGCTCGGGACCGGTGCAGGTGCCGGCTCCTCCATGCCGGCTGAAAAGGAAAAGTGTGCATGTTATGTATGCATGAAAGCCCTACCCCCGAGAGGAAAATAAATCCGAGGGAGTGTCCGCGATCAACAAGTCTCACTGGCAGGGCGGCTCGGTTCAACCCGGGTAACCTCGAACTCCTCAAAGGATAGAATGGGAGCCATCGAAGAGACGATCATCGGAGCCAGGGAGGTCTCGGCCCGCCTTCGCTTCACCTCTTTCCGCCCAACCGCTTTGGCAGCGGCCAACACTTTCTTAACGGGTGACCTCGCCCGGGATCTCTCCTTGACATGTAGAGGGGGAGTCGGAGCCGGCGCCGACGCCTCCCCTGCTACAACCATGGCCTCTCCTACGCCAGGAGTGCGCGTGGGAGCTTGCCCTTCCACATCAGGGATGGGCGCAGGAGCCGATTCCTCCATGTCAGGAAGGGGCGTGGGTGTAGGCTCTTCCACAGCAGCTGAGACAAAAAGGGGAAGAGACATTTAGGTGTCGAGGCCTTGCCTCAGAATGGAAATAGACCTTGAAAGGACACTGATGGCTGGAAGTTCTAATTGGCAGGCTGACTCGGTTTGGTCCGGGCGACTTCAAACTCCTCGAAAGATGGAATTTGGGGCATCGGAGGAGCAGTCGCCAAAGCCTTAGCGGCCTCTATTTTTTGCCGCTTTACGTCCCGCTGCTTGGCCACCTTGGCAGCATCTACCGCCTTCTTCACAGGTTATTTGGCCCGGGATCTCTTCGCTGCCTTGGGCAAGGGGGTCGTGGTCGGGGCCGGTAATGCGGCATCAAAATAGGCCGGCTTCTGGACGAGCCAAAGAAAGTTTCGGTACGTCACCATTTGCACGCTGTCGGGGTGGTCTATCAGAAACATATATATGATTAGCATCCGATACCCTGCAAAGGTCATAACGATGGTGGAGGAGAACAAAAGGAAGAGGGAAGATCACATACCATGGGGGCCAGTATACAGCCGAAGTGTTATCGGCCAGTAGCTCAGGGACGGCTCCATGTCTCGACGCGCCGCCTCCCGGACTAGCTAGCACACGTCCTCGATCTTTTGGCAATGATCAGTGAGGGCCGCCAGGTCTGCATGCTTCTTCGATGAAAGGTGGCAGAAAAGATTGAAGTGGTCCATGCCCCACCCGTTGGCATAATAATACGAGACCTGCAGGCGATTGCCCAGAAAGACGGCCATCTGATCCTCGATCTTCAGCCCATTCACTCGGAGGAGGACAAACAGCCATGTGGTGTCCTTATAATTTTCGGGCTTCCTTTCCTCCCGCCTCATGAAAGTGCGGTATGGGCAGATCGGGTCCCTCTTCGGACGCCAGCTCTTTCCGGGAGTGCCCTCTTCCTCCATAGGGAGTGGATAATTGATAAGCTCCAGGTGGTCGCTCCCAATCCGGCAAAGGTCCCTCAAAGTCTTCTTGAAGTCATCCTTGGCCACCGGGGGCAGCTTCGCCTGTGGTGTCGACCTCGCTTCCCGAGCTTCCCGGCGAGCGGCCAGATATGCTACCACCTCCTTCTCCTGCCTGTTCTTGAGCCGGAGGAGATGCTCCTGGTCAATATCGAGTATTGGCACCGACTACTTGCTCAAAAATTTTCTCTCTGCCCCGTCCCAGCAATCAGTCTTGTGCAATTGATAAAAGGCTGTCCGGGCATTCCACCACTTTATGTACTCTGGGGTCACCCGGGGAATACGGCCGGGGGCTGGTACCCTGAAAGTCGCAGAATCTGCCCAATAGAAGAAGTCCCACTAGCTTCTGGCATGCTCAGCGGTCGAACTCCCCCGAAGGCTTCGTGAAGGCAGGCTGAACTGTGCGTGATAAACAGAGATATGCTGATCATATCCGAAATTTTGGCCGAACCGAAAGGGGTAGTATGGTTCCAACAGTAAATTATCCCCCTTCATGAACGCCAGCACGCTCGGGCGAATGGATAACACCCAGTCCCTGAGTTTGGGTTCCAGCAACGGGTGGACCGCGTTCTCCTGGCTGATTGGGTGGACGTACTTCTCCACCTGATCATCTCTGCATTCCCTCTTATTATTCAGTAGAGGGCTAGAATGTGCGGCCAACGTCCAGAAGTGGATGGTGCCGGCCGCGTCCCGCGGAACCGTCGTCATCTGGCCCCAAATATCATACAGCCACAGGGAAGTAGAGCCTGGCTCTGTGCTGGCGAACTCCAACATCCTCGGCACCAGCCCCCAGTCCTGCAGAGCGCGCGGGGCAAACTCCGGAAACAATGAGCAGACCCATGTGTTGAAGAAATGCAGCGGGCACACATATCGGGCCTGCCTCGGGAATGGATGAGTGCTGATGTCCCCCAACGCCTTATATATCGGGCAAAGAGTGGCCGGGCACAAGGACAGCTTGATTCCCCACGCCAGTTGACAGGCCGGGTAGATAGCGTCCGGTCGAATGACTGTCTCATCCCCGTATAGCATGGCAAATGAGCACAGCTAATATGTCAGGTACGCGGCGCAGTGTGTTAATGGGTCAACCCCTATCAGATTGGGGCCACTCCGGCGTCCTCTGGAAGGGATCTTCACATCAGTCTTGGGCTTGGCGCGCTTCTTGCGAGCACCGGCGGTGCCGACGCATGGAAACTCCTCATACTGCTTCAGCCCATCATAAAAATATTGCAGCCACAGGGTCAGGCGCACCCTCTTCCGGTCCCCACGGGGAGGCTGCTTCCCTCCGTGTGCCAGCTGGTATAGTTCCCGGTATGCCTTCATAAGATACCGGTATGAGTAGCCAAGGGAATAGTAGCCGTCCCCATTGGTCTTGTCCTTGATCAGGTCGGGAAGGCATACCTCTTCATAAGGCTCCCCGTCAATGGGCAAGCTGCTGAGCTGACTGAGGCTCCACAAATCAAGTGAAGTCTCACCCTCCGCCGTATAGAAAGTATTGATCTCCGCACTGAATACTTCTATCATGCCGCAGCAGAGACCCTTGGAGATGGGGTAGCCGTACCGAGAGGCGTAGACGCTGTGATAAATGCCAGCCCGGACCAACACTGGGGCATAGTTGAACAACACGTACTCTGTGAATTCTACTCCCCCTTCCCCGAATGTGTGAGCATCCTGGAGCTTCAACTCCCTGAACCAGCCCAGCGCCAGCTCGTGCTTGAACCGGATGGCCAGGCAATCCAGGATGAACGGCTCCTCCCTATAGCCACACTTCAAGGAAGCCAAGAATAAACCAAAGCGAGGCCGCTCGCCTTGTACCCGCCTAGCGTACATGTCCCACTTTGCTCGGGTGAATTGAGGTGCTCGCACCAATCTATCTTCGGCCGATAGCACCCCTTTGATCCCTAGGACAGGCTTCCATTCTCGGGCCTCCCCCACCAAATACATTGGGATGCTCCTCAGGACACTGTACAACAAACTGTCACCAGCCTGGAGAATCACTTGTTTGACCTTCCGCACAGCTCGTAACTCCCGCCTCTCCCGGGAGCGGAAGTACTTCAAAAACCGGATGAGATGCTTATCCTTTGGGAAGTCCTTCCGATATTCACCGGTCCGGTCGAAGGTGAAGCGGTTCTCAACCCGAGAGAGCCGATGATAGTCCATTGTCTCGGCCTCGGAACCCGAGGACTCAGCCAGTGCCGCTATTTCTGCATGTTCCCTGTCCAGGTCTTCTACATTACGCCACGTGACGGCTGGCACCGGAGGCGGAGGAACGAAGTCGGCACTGGCAGCAGCAGGAATAGAGGAACCACTTGGGGTAGCCATTTGTCTACAAAATCACAAACAAACAAAGGATCAGAACAAGCCACGGGCAAAGAGAAATGAAAACTATAAAGGGGCTCTACTACAAGTGAAGTGAATAAGACGCTGCCAATTTCTGACGAAATTTCGGCAGAGTTTCCCCTAGGCTAGAGGCATAAGGGAAAACACGGGTGCGCGTCCACAAGGAGTTACGGCCCCAACAAAGTCACGGTGGGCCCCGAGAGGCAACACCGGAAGTCCTCCGATCCAAGAAGTATGCTCCCTCTCCTCGCCGGTATGCCCAGGCAGGCTCCACCGGCACACCATGGTGTAGACACGCCAAAATTGATGCTATGTTGAGTAATCTCATGTCACCATATGACGCCCCAAAATGGACTTCAATATTGGCTTAATATGAAGTATTTCTATTTTTTGTGAATTAATTATGATTTCTTGCCTTTTTTTAGAATTAACGCCCTGATCAGGGGCACTATTTAAGTTGACGGCATGGCCAAGGGCGCCTCTTTTAACAATGGACGACTACCAATACGGGCGTCATTTTCTGGATTTGCTGAAAATTCTGAATTTCATATAAAATGAAAATTGTAGAATTAACGTCTTTCATAAAGGCGTTGATTATTTGACGTCTGTCTGGCAGGCGTCAGTTGATAATTTTAAATAAGGAAAGTTATTTGTTTCTATAATTAAATCCAGGAATTGATGCCTTGATGGGAGTCGTTATTCTAATTAACGCCTTTGGATGTGTCGTCATTTTTAATTGACGCCCTTCATGGGGTCGTCATTTTTAATTCCGTCCCCCTTTCGCCTGCTTCTTTCCAGTAATGGTTCCTTCCTCATTTTGAGCCTTGTATTCGACTGGGAAGAGAGTTTAATGATGGAAGATCTTTACCTTGTTTTAATCCTTGTTCTCCAAGGATCTTAGCCCTATAAATACCCCTCCTGGGTCTCTTCGCGTGACAGAACAGAGAGAGATCATCATTAAGAGAGCAGAGCTGCAGACACGAGAGTGAGAAGAGAACAGAAGAAAGCTAACAGAGAGAAAAGAGTTTGTTCTTGATTGCAGGTCCTTCTTCGTCCAAGCAAGCTCTTCTTCCGGGCGGTTCTTCATCCTTTATGAGCTTCATCCTTTGCTGCAGCCTCTTGCATATTGAAGCTTCCTCACCTCTACTGCTGCACGCACAGCAGAGAGGAGCTCTCTCTTTCTCTTTTGCTTGTTTTATTGTGTTGTTAGCATTCATATCATCATCTTACATTTTCTTTTTCTCTAGCTCTTGCTAGACCTCATATCATATTATTGCTTAGCATTGCATTCATATCTTCAAAACCTTGTTACTCCTCTTAGGGGTTTAAAACTAAAACACACAAGGTGTGTTCATGTTCATGTTCAATTTGATTAATTTCATAATCTTGGAACTTTGATATTACACCCTTTAGCTAATCCACTCTTTTATTTGATTTGTGTGTTCTTGCAAGGTAATCAAGACTAAGAACCCCCTTCATCGGCCGGCCAGTAGAAGGAGGAAGAAAGGGTTCACAATCTCTCCCGCTTAACACAAGGTACTCGCGATCATCCTTTTTCTTATTTGAGGTAACCCCTCTGGCGATCACATTCTCCTTTAGCATCCCACGCATGCTCTTCCTTTCACCATTAATTTTTTTTAAGCTTTAGAAATTGAGTTTGGGTTTCAATCCGCTTTTCTTAAGTGGATTTTTCTTAGAATCTACAAATTGGCGATCACGGTGGGAACTCTAGTGTTTTTAGTTTGATTACCCCTCCCATGTGCTCCACGTAGCACACTCCCATTGGCACCCTCGCGTGCCCCTCCCATTGACACCCTCGCGTGTCCCTCCCATTTGTACCCTCGCGTACCCCTCCCTCGTGCTCCACGCAGCAGCCTCTCATTGGCGCCCTCGGTGCCCCTCCTTTGACACCCTCGCGTGTCCCTCCCTTGTGCTCCACGTAGCACACTCCCCATTGTGCACCACATGCACACCTCCCCATTGATTAGCCAGTTTTGCAGTTTCCATTGGTTTATTCTGATTGTCAGTTCATTAAGCTGAAGTAACGCCTTCCCTGCTACCGTCATTTTCTTATTCACACCTCGTACAGAGGCATCATTTCTTCATAAGACGCCTTACAGAAAGGCGTCATTTCCATTGTTACTGTTTGTTTTGATGCGATTGGATCATTGTTCAGTGATTTTGACACCCCAACTCTAGGGCGTCATTTTATCATAGGATGCCTTAGCTTAAGGCGCCATTTTCTTAATTATTGGTGATTTGGTTATTTCCTGAGTATTTGTTTACAGTGCTTTGCGCCTCTGCCCAGAGGTGTTCTCTTCACTGTTTGCGGTGATTAGCGCCTGCACTCCAGGCGCTGTTCATTAAATTAGCGACCTGCCCTCGGTCGTGTTTTTGTTCTGTGCCCACATAACTGCTCTTTTTGTCTGTTTGATTGACTGATCATATATCTGTTGGTGATATTACCTGTTTGCATTCATCTTGGCATACGGTTTGGGAGACCTCCTCTCCCCACACTTGTTAGGAGTTTTCACCCCTCTTGGTGAAGGAAGGACCCTCCATTGAGCATTCCGTCTCTTTGGACAGGAAATTCCTAAGCCAAGCCTCCGTAAGTCCTCGCACCCTTGGATTCCCTCACGGACGCTAGCAGGTTGTACCATTGAAGTACCCAGAGTATAGTTGACCCATTCGTTGGAAAGGAGAGAAAATCTAGATACCCGGAGATTATACCTAAATTTTCAACCAGGATCCACCTTTGAAAGAAAGTACCTAATATTGAATCCACCCTAATTTCCAAGAGAAATCTTAAAATCTTACGCTCATTACAACTTGTGTGTTTCTCTTGAAAAGGTGATATCTTTTGGGTTATATCTTATTGCGAGACATTCATCTCTTTCTCCTTAAGTATGAAATTGCGTTCAGGTAAAATTCTTAACATGGCCAACTACGGATACACTTATGATGGTAATGAGGAGGGTCATTCTTACCCGTTTTATGAGATTCCCTCTCAAGATTCTGTTTATTATGAGGGAAACTACTATTCTTCCTCCAATCAAGTCCATATGGTGGACACCACCACTACTGCTTTGGAGGTTGAGCCTTCTTCCCAGGCCCGACCTACTACCCAGAATACTCCAGGGGACACTTCCTCTTCCCTCAATCTCAATGAAATTCTCAAGGCTATTGCTCAGATGGATGATTCTCAGCGCCAGGCAGCTCAAGCCGCTCTTCTGAAGGGAAAGTTCATCCCGTCGTCTTCGAACCCTCATCAGGCCATGGGTGGCCACCCCGCTAATTCTCCTAATGACCCATGGGTCGTCCTTAGGGTACCCTCGCACCCATCAACTCCTGTTGTGACTATGCCGGACCAACCGGCAAGTCACTCCATTATTAGGCCTCAACAGCCCCTTGGTTCCCAAATTCTAAGAAGGCCTATAACAAACCAACATTCCTTTCATCAGGCCCCAGTCAAGTCTGATAACCATGCTCTGTTATTCCAAAGGATGGCCAAAATGGAGGAACAACTTAAGAGGGTCACTACACCCAAGGTTGCTCCTGAGATCGTGCTTCCCCCTATGTCGGTTTTCCATCTACCACCATCAGAAATGCCGAATTTCCGGCGATATAATGGCACGGGCAACCCGAACATCCACCTAAAGGATTTTATGTATGAAGCATCATTTTGGCAAGATAATAAAAATTCATTGGCTTATCTCTTCAGGCGGTCTTTGGATGGCCCCGCACTTGAATGGTTTTATTCCCTGGAGCCGGCCGATGCCGGTGATTTTGATATAGTTCAACGAAAATTCATACAGAAGTACAAGGACCGTGTGGGTCCCTCCTTGTCCGTTACAGACCTGGTTGCTGAAAAGATGAAGCCCGAGGAGGACTTTGTTTTATTTGCTGATAGGTGGAGGGCCAGGGCCGAGAAATTGAAAGACACATTGTCAGAGACGGAGCAAGTCAAAATGATTATTTCAAATTCTACTCCACAATTCCGTCATATCCTGGCCATGAATAAACTAAGCACTATGGAAGAGCTCTATGAAAGAGCTAGATATATTCAGACGCAAATGAAGGATTCGCCAATCATGGGCATGTTTGAGCCTAGGCCAAAGGTGATAAAGAGGAATGTTAATATTGGCAATACTGGTGCGACCACAGAAGGTATTGTTACCAACGAGCAGGTGAGCGCGTTCGGCAATTCCACACCCTTCCGCCACCCTTCAAACCTAGGGCCGTCACCACAACAGCCCGCTTTCCATAATCAAGTCCACCAGCCAAATAACAACCCTCCTCAAACCTTACGGCCTCCTCCACCTCCTCAACAACAACCCCATATTGCTCCACCAAATCAAACCCCACAATATCACCAAGTGCCCCCACCGGCCAATTATGCACCACAACAATTTCAACAAAGAAGGCCTTTGGATCCCCGAAGGGCACAGTACTCCCCTCTTCCCGAAAGCTTATTGGATATCTTTATGCCCTCATGGCCGCTAACCTGCTCACGTTGCTAAAGGAAAGAGCAATATGGCCCCAACATGTGGATACATCCCGGTATTGCGTCTTTCACCGACAACCGGGGCACAATATCGATCATTGCTTTCACTTCAAAGATTACATACATGACATGAATGATCAAGGTGATATTGATTGGGATGAAATGAGGAAGGTCATTGCTTCTTTAAAACTCCGAAGGCCTCCTCGACAGCCAGCAGCTCAACAGCATCAGCAACAAGGACAACCACAAGCCCTTCAACAACAACAGGTTCCTGCTCCCCAACCCAATATAGGGATTGTTAATAATCCACTACCGGTGCATCCGGTCCCAAATCAGCAAGTGAATATTGTCACCTCGATCCATGAAGTGGAGAGAGGACAAATTTGGCACAATGAAAATGCCTCTGTCGGGGCTATTAATCAGACTTCTAATCCACCACCCTCATTGATAAGAAGGCACCAGCCTATCCCTCCTTCCCAACCACAATGTTCCCTTATACGCTCCCTCACTCCTGGGCCATCTAATGCCAATATCGTCCCTTCACGTCCCCTTCTTTTGCGCCAACCCACAAATTCTCCATCACCCCAAAACCCTCCACCAAACAGACCTCCTCTTATTCGTACCTCGCCGGCAGCCGTCGCCCCTCCCGTTCCACCTCCATCTACTGCCACCATGATTCCAAGGCCCCTTCTTGTTACACAATCACCATCACCTCATTCCAATAATCCACGGCCGGCGAGGCCCCTTATAAGAACCCTTCCTCCCACCAACCCTGCGCCTACACCCAACACCACTCCCTCTACTTCCTCCACCCCTTTACCCACACCAATCCCGACAGAGGCGCAAAGAACAATGGTGCTCCGTAGCGGACGGATGTTTCAACGAGTGTTTCCCCAGCGGGAGCAGGAGCCACCACAAGAACAAGGAGAGCAAGAACAAGAATCTACACAGGGCACGGAGTATGATTTATTGAAGCATCTGGACAGAACACCGGCCCATATTTCTATTCTGGAACTGATTAAAAGATCTACCACACATCAGCAAGCTTTGAAACAATACCTGCAAAAAGTAATGGTGAATGAAGATATCCCGGCCGAACAGGTTACTACTGTCTTAAACCCAGTTAGCAATCAGCCGGCTATTACTTTTTATGAACATGAGTTGGCTCCGCAGCCGGCCAGGAAATATGCACTGTGCATCACCATTGATATCAACAAAATAGCCGTGAAGCAATGTTTGGTTGATACTGGGGCATCCATTAATGTTTTGCCACCAAGCACTTTAAAGATGTGCAGCATTCCGGAGAGTCAGATTCGACCATCCACTATAACAGTCACAGCTTATGATAACACAAGAAAGCCACCACTAGGAATGATTACTCTGAAAGTCGGTTTGGGGCCAGTCTCGGTCACGGTAGATTTCCATATTTTGGATATGGACCCGACATTTAATGGCATTTTGGGTCGCCCTTACATTCAGGAACTGGAAGCCGTGCCTTCCACGAATCATCAATGCATCAAATTTCCACACAAAGGACGTATCATTAAAGTGACCAGTATGCCCATTTTGCCGACCGAAGACATACATTCTGCAACATCAGTGCCTTCCATGTGGCCCTCCAATATGCCTTTGCTCTCAGTGTTGGATGTTGCCGATCTGCGGCAAGACCCGATGAGGTCATCATCTCCTTCAACCCCTTCCACCACACAGCTATCCAAGGGCAAGAAAAAAAAGAAAGGTTTGATGAATACGCCCGGATGGAACATTTTAATGAAGATGGGGTATCGAACTGGTAAAGGCTTGGGTGCCAATCGCCAAGGGAGAGTTAAGCCTGTCAAGCCTCAAAAGATGATTCTCCGAGGTGGCCTCGGATATAAAGCACCAAGCAAAGATGAAAAAGAACCGTGGGCCGTTATGACTTCCACTCTCAAGACTGACCGGCAACCTCTTACATGGACCCTTCAAACACATTTTGTAACAGGAGGTATTCAGAATGATGATGAGTATACTACAGTAATCACTTCTATGCTGGATTGTCAGGATGTGCATGCACGGCAGTTTGCTCGCCATATAGCGCCACTAGCCACATATAAAGCTTTGGAGTCATTAAGGCCAGATAAGCGAAGGAAAATGGATGATCCTTAATGTGACTGGTATATGTGGTTTGACATGAATGATATCTCTATTGCTCTGAGCCGCTTGTTCATGCCGACTGATCCAGAATGGCCGCCGTTGATTCATGAGTTGATTGAAAAGCCAGCAGTAATTACAGACAAGAGGCAGCTTCTGAGTGACTATTCAGATACTGGAGAACCCGATGTGCCGTTTGAAGAGGATTTCAATACAGACAGGCTGTGGGCCGGCCTTTTCTTTACCAAATCCATTCACCCGACGGCTGTTGTCCGTTTGATTGATCAGGTGTTCTTTTCAGATATCCCTAGGCCGCCTGCGGTCTTAATAAACTTCTCTCCAAATTCACTACAAGTTTCTCTTCCAATTCCTCCCTTGCTCCTCGAGCGGTTTTCCAAACTCTCCATTACGCCCCGACGTGGGTCATCATTGATTCAATCCTTCACCAAACTTTCAATTTCAACACTCTCCCCTGTTTCCACCCCCCCATTGCTTTCTCCTTGAAAACGAAAAAAAAACGCCAAAATTCAAACTTCCCAATCCATCTCCGTTGAGGAGACCTCCTATCTTCTTCCCGAGTGTGTCCCGATCCCGTGGCCGCTCTTCCCAGATTCATTAAGTGATCTCCCCTACCCCTCCGGTGAGGGGACTTCGTCTGTATCCCCTTCTATACCCGCTTTTTCTCCTTCACCTTCACCTTTATTGAATTCTAGTGATCAAGTTAGTTGTTCTTTTTCCTCTAATTTTCAAACTCATGGGGGAGCTTCACATAAGAAGTCCAAGGGTAAGCAGATTCCCCGTAGATTCTTGTTGGAGTTAGCTAGAAGATGTCGGCTTGCTTAGCCGTCCCCGAATTTGTGGAGAATCCGATCATCCTGCCAGAGATAGAATATGAGGATATTTATGCTTCTAATGAGGGTTTTGGTGTCTATGAGATTATGAATGATGAAGACCCTATTGAAGAGGGGGATGAAAGTTACGAAGAATATGAGGACGAGGCTGATGCTTTTGCTAGTGGCATGAGAAGATTTGATGAACCATCAGCCTCAGTAGAAGAACCTACCAAAGAAATAAATCTGGGTACGGAAGAAGACCCTAGGATCGTCCTCATTTCAAAGAACTTGCCGCCATCCGAAGAGGAGGCGCTCATTTTGGTTCTTCAAGAATACAAGGACACATTTGCATGGAGTTACGAAGATATGCCCGGACTAGATCCTGCGCTCGTTGAACATCGGCTTACACTTAAGCCAGGGTCTGTCCCGGTCAAACAGCGGTTGAGACGTTTCCACCCTAATATGGCTTTAAAAATGAAAGAAGAGGTCGATAAGCTGCATAAGGCCAGATTTGTTAGAGTTGTCCTCTATCCTAATTGGGTGGCTAACATCGTCCCAGTCATGAAGAAAGATGGAAAGGTCAGGATTTGTATAGACTTCGGGACCTCAACCGCGCGTGTCCTAAAGATGACTTCCCCCTCCCTCATATTGATGTTTTGATTGACAACACAGCAGGATTTGAGACTCTCTCCTTTATGGATGGCTTTTCAGGTTATAATCAGATTCGCTTGGCTGAGGAGATCAAGAGAAAACGTCGTTCACTACACCATGGGGAACTTATTTTTATGTGGTCATGTCTTTTGGACTTAAGAACGTTGGAGCCAACTATCAAAGGGCCATGATGGCTATTTTTCAAGATATGATCCACATTTATATTGAGGTGTATGTGGATGACCTGGTAGTAAAATCAAGAACAAGGATTGAACATCCTGGGGTTCTAACTAAAGTCTTGCAAAGAGCACGGGAGTACCATTTGAAAATGAATCCCAAGAAGTGCGTGTTTGGTGTTTCATCAGGGAAGTTGCTTGGATTCATTGTAAGTAAGAGGGGTATTGAGATTGATCCCAATAAGGCGAAGGCCATAAGAGAAATGTCTCCTCCCAGGAATTTGAAAGAAGTTCGGGATTGATCGGGAGGTTGTAATTTATTCGCCGATTTGTTTCCCAGCACTCACAAAGATGTAAGCCGTTCTACGAGCTTACTAAGCCGGGAGTCAAGTTTATTTGGGATGACAAGTGTCAGGCAGCTTTTGACGGATTGAATGATTATCTCTCAAATCCTCCTGTCCTGAGGCTGCCAGTTCAGGGCAAACCGCTTGTTCTTTATATTTCTATCCTGGATGACTCTGTAGGCGCTGTCCTAGCCCAAGTTGATGAAGAAGGAAAAGAGAGGGCAGCCTACTACTTGTCAAAACTCTTTAACCCATGTGAGCAGAGGTACTCAGCCATAGAGAAGACTTGTGCAGCTTTAGTCTGGGTAGTTCAGAAACTCAAGCATTATTTCTTAGCTCACGAGGTTCATCTCATTGCTCGTATGAATCCAATCAAGTTCCTTCTTGAAAAATATGTTCTCACTGATCGATTAGCACGATGGCAAAGCTTCCTCTCTCAGTTTGACATCATCTACATTCAGCAAAAAGTGATTAAAGGCTACGCCATAGCAGAACATCTTGCTCACCATCCTCTCCCTAGATTTGACCCTGTTCGCTCAGAGTTTCTAGATGAGGAACTAATGTCCGTCAATCAATCCGATTCGATGTGGACGTTACATTTTGATGGAGCTTTGAATTCTAAAGGGAAGGGGATCGACATTGTTCTTCTATCACCGGAGGGTATCACTATTCCGCTCGCCTCTCAGCTTGCATTTCCAGTTACAAATAATATAGCTGAGTACGAGGCTCTTTTGGCCGGACTGGAGGCCGCTCATCAACTCGGTGTTACCCAATTGCGAATTATAGGTGATAGTCAGCTCATTCTCCGCCAAGTGCTCTCCAAATGCCGCACGCTCAATCCTAAACTCAAGCCCTACCAAGAATTGACTTCTGCTTACATCAAGCTTTTCACCAAATTAATCTTCGTTCACGTCCCTCGTGACCATAACATTCTAGCTGATGCTCTTGCTTCTCTTGCATCTTCCTTGGTTCTCCTTCCCGAAAGGGATTCCCACTCCATCACTGTTCGTAAGCGGCTCATTCCCGCTATTCAAGACCCATCTTTTCTTAGGATTAAGGAGAGGTGCTTAGGAAGGTTGAGCAAGGCAGAATTATTGAGAATAAGGAGGTCATGCTATTGGACTTGGAAGAAAAATTGGATGATGAAGAAAAGCCGTGGTATTATGAAATTGCTAAATATTGCCAGGATCAATCATATCTTGAAGAAGCCACAGCGGAAGAAAAGAAAGCCATTAGAAGGGTTGCCCAGTGATACACCCTGATTGGAGGTGTGCTTTATAGAAGAGGTCTCACTGGAGTTTTGTTAAGATGTCTAGATGATGATGAATCTTGAAAAGTTGTGGAAGAGGCCCATTCGGGAGTGTGTGGTGGTCATGTCAATAGCCAGATGCTTGCTAAGAAGATCCTAAGGCTAGGTTTCTATTGGCCCACTCTAGAAGAGGATTGTTCTATCTATGTCCGAAGGTGTGTTAAGTGCCAATTGCACGCCGACAAAATTCATTCTCCTGCTTCTTCACTTCATCCCGTATCTTCCCCATGGCCTTTCTCCATGTGGGCTTTCGATATCATTGGACCCCTTGGTGATCCGACCCTCCTCACAAAACCAAAGTCATTCATACTGACGGCGACGGAATACTTCACCAAGTGGGCGGAAGCGGAAGCTTACGTGGAGATAAAAGCGTCAACCGTCTGCAAATTCATAATGAAGAATATCATCGCAAGATTCGGCATCCCAAGTACCATCGTCACCGACAATGGACCCCAATTCATCTCTCAGGAACTTCAGGACCTCTGCAACAGGTATAACATTGCATTGCATCATTCATCTCCTTATTATCCGCAGGGCAATGGCCAAGCAGAGGCAACTAATAAGACTTTGATTAAGATTGTCAAGAAAACGTGTGAGGCTAACAAATTTGCGGATTGGCCAGAAAAATTGGTTGAAGCCTTTTGGGCCTATCGCACTTCCATTCGTACTCCTACTGGGCAAACCCCTTTCGCCCTAACTTATGGAATGGAGGCGGTAGTTCCTTATGAAATTCGTGTTCCTTCTCTGCGAGTACAATTGGACAAAGAATTCTCTATTGATGAGCGTCGTGAATCCCTCCTTGCCCAATTGGAACTCCTAGATGAGAAGCGTCTGGCCGCCGCCGAGCACGCGCGTATTTATCAAAATAGGCTTTCACGTTTTTATCAAAAGAAAGTGATTGAGAGAAAATTCAAAGTTGGTGAATTAGTAATTAAAGAATCTTTGTAAAACCAGGGGGACCTCGTTCAAAACTCCAACCTAATTGGGAAGGCCACTTTATTATAAAAGATGTTTATCCTAGCAACGCTTATAAATTGATTAATGCTGAAGGCGAAGAGCTAACTCATCCTTGGAATGGTCTCTATCTAAAGAAATACTATCCCTAAAAATGAAAAAAAATAAAAAGAGAAAAAAAGAAGAAAAAAAAGAGCAAAAACAAAACAAAACAAAAATTGAAAATCTTGGAGGCTGGTATAGTACATGGGCCACGACACCGAAAAAATCAAAATCTTTAATTCATTCTTCAGTCTCGACGGTTTAACTCTTGGGTCAATTCACGCACACATTACATGCTTTATTCTTAAACTCGAGCAGCCAGGAATTCAAGGAAAGTCCGACCCAATCAAGAGTGTAAAAGCCTTACCTATTCTCTTCCTTTCGGCTCACGAGAGGGAACACAAGTTAGGGGTTACCAACCAAGCCTGCCCGCCGCCCTAGTAGGTAGAAGTCAGGGCCCAAAAGGGAACAAAATACTTAAAGCCCAAGTACAATTAGGTCTTTATCTGTTTCGAAGAAAGCAAAAGGAAGTTATGATAAAAGAAAGCATGTCAAGAGGGCAAAGTCCCCGCAAGAAAAACCTTGGTCGTAAGCATGCATGAATAAGGGCAAAAAGAGCAACAAAATTTCCCTAAGCCGAAGACCGAATCCCAACAGGCATAAGGGCAGGGGAGGAGCGTGCCTCATTCTTGAAAACCTTTCGTAAGCTTTCTTAATCATTCTTCTCTTCTCCCTCCATGGTGGGTTGTGAACTCGAAGAATGGCAAAGACCAACTAAGAAGGATGGGCTGCGAGAGAATATGAGTAAAAGCCTAAGTATAAATCACGTTGACTCTTTTGTTAAGTCTCTTGAGAAAATCTAATGAATTTTAGATTATGATGGTTAAGGTTTCAAAGCTCTATACCATACTCGCCTCCAAAACAAATTTTTTCAAATAGGCGTCCTTGTCAAAATTAAGTGTCACTTTCAAAACAAAAATTCAACAAAAAAAAGCATATATACCAATAATAACAACAAAAATGACCGTGGAATTTCAAGCCCTTTGTTTCTCATATGCTTGATTACATTCTTGTATGGGCATCTTTTATTTTTAGTTTGCATTTGCTTACTTGCATGACGCATTTTATATCTACTCTTTGCCTTCAATGATTAAAGGCTTGGCCCCTTGACCCGTTATCAAGGTCAAAGTGAAGACATCCCTTGCTTATTGAGCAAGGGGCCAAGTCGAACAGATGAATTAACCTGTTTATTCAAGTCTGGAAGCACAGGGCAAAAGTAAAAGACGAGAAAGAAAAGAAGGTACAAGTACACAACTACACAAGTGCTCAGGTAACAAAATCTTAATTTCATATATATATATACATCATAAATGTCTGAGTACAGGTGTGAGGGTGGAGGAGTACAAGTAAGTCTCTCAGCTCTCGCCTCCACCCTCCTCTCTCCTACTCTCTACCTCACTCTCGTCCTCCCGACGAGGCGCTGGTGGAGGGGGCATGGGCCCCCGGGAAGTAGCTGGAGCTCGAGCCGGCTCCTCTGCCTCGCTCCTCTGCAGGAGAGAGGAACCCGCCACAAAAGTAGAGCTGGTGAAGCTGTACCCTGCAGCTCGTGCCCGCTCCCGACCTCGCTGAAGACGCTCCTCGGTCGCTCGTAGCCGCTCCTGTGCAACGGCTAGCTGGGCCCTCAAGGCTGTAAGCTCTCGATCGCAAGCTGACCGCTCCTCACGGTCTCGGGCACACTCCGCCTGGTGCTACTCACGATCCCGGGCACGCTCCGCCTGGTGCTGCTCACGGTCCCGGACACGCTTTGCCTGGTGCTCCTCGCGCTCCCGAGCACGCTCTCTCCGCTCCATCTCGAGGGTGACTCGCAGCTCTGCCACGTCCTGAGGCAGCTCCTCTCGCCGCCTCAAGGCCCGCTCCAGCTCCACGACCCGTTGCTACGGATCGCCAACTCTGTCCCGGCAGGGCAGCCCGGGTATGTGCCGCATGTAACTGTGAAGACTGCAAACATTTAAACAAATCATCAGTTCCACGTTTAATGCAATAATTCAATAATTCATGGAATAAGCAACATACAATTGAAAATAAATAACTCACCTGCGTGGCCATCGCCCGCTGTCCCTCCTCGATGCAAGTAAGCGCGGCTCGGAGTTCCTTGGTCTGTAAAGAAAACAATCTTCATGAATATATTATATAAACAAATGAATAATTTTGAGTTTAAGATTTAAGGCATACCCGTGAGGCAAGGTCGCGCTCTGCCGCCTCGTCCCGTGCCACTGCCCCTGCTAGCTGCTCTGCTAGTGCAGTCACCTCTGCACTAGGCCCTCTCGAGCTGGAGGGCTCTCCTGTCTCTCTCCCTACTGCTCCCTGCTGGGCACGCTTCATTTATTGAGATTGTCAGTAGCTAATCATCAATAAAAAAATTCATATGCATATAGGAATAAATTAAACACTCACCAAGGTCTCAAGGTCTGCCCGTGTGGTGGCCAGCTGTGCCTCTAGGCTGTGTAGGTGGGCCTGTGCATCCATCGCCACTATGTCCCGAGCATCCTGCATTCATCACGTATTAGTCGCATGATAGATATACAAAGCATTTGCATTTAATTTAGAAATAAGTGCATTCATACATACCCCGAAGACCCTCATCTGGGGTCGGCCGGCGTAGACCTCCCAGTAGCGTCGGAGGTACTTGGAGCTGTCGGTCGCCTGTGAAGTGACCCGGGTCCCGCCACGCCGCCAGTCTGCGTACTGGTTGGAGAACCGCACTCTCCAGTCGATCGCTTTCGTGCGACCGCGCGTCTTCTTGCCTACTCCCCGTGGCTCTCCAACCTCGATCCACTCCTGGTGTAGATCGAGGGTCCTCATCACCAACCTAAGCCGTAATGGCTCAATCTCGTTCAGGCAATGAACCCAAAGCTCATGCCCAAAACGAGGTCGGCCCGCTATGACCCACGGCTGGCCCTCGCCGGTCATCCCCTCATAGGGTCTCCACGTCACCTGCATTCACAAACATGCATTCACATCATCATATCATCATCATATTTCACATAAAAACAAAAATAAAAATTGCATCATGCATACCAGTGAGGCGGGGAAGTCTCGGAACTCCCGTCGCAATACGTGCAGCTCATATGCAAGTGGGGCTCCGATCACCATTGGCAGCCAGCGTCGCGCCAGAGGGAAGGACCCCTCATCTCCGGGTTGTAGATCAACACGCCCCATGGGCATGTACAAATGGCTCCAAATCTGCATCCATACATTGCATTAGTTAACCATGCATATGCATATAATAAAAGAAAAAGAATAAAAACAACAAAAAAATGCATACCTGAAGAAAAGGTGAAAAGCCACTAACTATCGTCTCTCGACCTGTCCCAGTGGACAGGTCAGCTATCAAGTGCGCCAGCAGCGCTGCTCCCCAGGCGTATCTGGCCACGCCCTCTAAGTCCTCGAGTATCCCTAGGAAGCGGCAGTTGATAACGTTGCCCTTCGTGCCGAGCAGCAATCTCCCGAGCATCAAAAATAGAAACCTCCTCAAATCTTTGTCTGCTCTCTCCCTGTCAGCTGGATCCTGGCAGTAGGCAGCCCTAGCCCCATCTATCAATCTCTGCGAAAACTGCTCTAAGGACTCCCTAGATCTCTGCCTAGAGTCCCCCAACCCCATAGCTATGGTAAGGTCAGTGCAGAAGATGGTCCTGCACTCGCTCGGTTTCTCGTACACCGTCTCTAGCCCTAGTAGCCTCTGGGTAAGCTCACTATAATCAAGTAGGGTGATCCCGCTCACCGCCTCTCCATCTACCCTCAGCCCGGTAATCCTAGCCACATCCTCCAAACTACGAACCATATGCCCCCATGGCATCAGAAATGCCCGGCTAGACCTATCCCATCTCTCTCTCAAAACCTTAATCAAAGGCAGGTCTGGTCTGACTGGCTCAATGCTAAGGAAGGCCCCAAATCCCATGGCATCTACCCTAGCTCTCTGGAACTCGGGGAGGCCGTAATACGCTGCCCGAACCTGGACCCAAGAAATCCGTGTCCTCATCAGCCCCTGCATGCATATAAAAGAACTTTTTGCTTAAGTTTTCATGTGGAAATTCATTTAAGCTCATTAATTGTGATATTTGCTGTTTGGATAATTAACGACCTACCGTGGGTCGTGGTTTTCATGATTGGCGCCCCTGAGGGCGACGTTATTTCCAAATAGGTTTCAGGTGGTACTGTACGTTTATTTAATTGACGACCTACCCAGGGTCGTTGTTTATCTAATTGACGCCCCTGTGGGCGACGTTGTTTTGAAAGTGATATTCTAAAAATCTGAAAAATTTATAATTGATGCCCAACCCTGGGTCGTCAGTTATCTAAGTAACGCCCCTGTGGAAGGGCGCGGTTCACAAAGTAATTCTCTATCCAAAATTACATTTCTGGAAAATGTTGAATTGACGGCCACCCTGTGGTCGTTACCTATCTAATTAACGTCCCGATGGGGGGCGTGGTTTTCCTGGGGTTTCAAGGTTTTAATGTGCGAAATTGAAATAACAGAAATACATACATTTTAAAATTTAAATGAAATCACAAGGAAATAACAACATGTTGGCGAAACATGATAAAATTAAAAATAACGACATGCTGCAGGGCATTTCTTTCATGCGATTAATTATTTTTTAGAAAATGAAAAGATGTAATAAACGACCCATTGTGGGACGTTATTTAAATTCACGACACCCCTAGGGGCGTCATTTTACTGTGTCTCTGGTTTTGTCATGCCCGAGGGCTATAGAAATAGGGAAATAATGGAAATAAAAAAATAGAGAATAGGGGTATGGGGGCCTACCTTTTGTCGTTTGGGCCCAATCAACCCCCCACGGAGGGGTTGTCTTGGCTGGCGTGGCCGCCGAAGCTGCCCAGGCCGAGGGGCCATCGTCGCCGCCTCTGGCGCTTCTTCGTCTTCTTCTCCTTCTTCTTCCCCTTCTCCACCATCTTCTTCATCTTCTCCTCCTTCTTCTTCCTCCCCTTCTTCGTCTTCTTCATTGTCTTCATCACCTTCGTCTCCTCCACCGTCTTCACCGTGCTCCTCTTCCACTTCTTCAATGGGCACGGCCGCCGGTGCTTCTTCGACCGCCGCGGGAGGGAGCTCCTCCACGGCCGGCTCCCCTTCCAAGTCCACCACGGCCGGGGAAGTAACCCTCTGACGTTTGGGAGCACCGCCAGCCATTGATAGTGAGAGAGAGTAGTAAGGGAGAATGAGAGAGAGATAGATGGGGGGGTTTCGGTTAGGGTTTTGCAGAGAAAAGAAGGAAATGGAAACGAAGGAAGAAGAAGAAAGGGGGGAAGTAGGGTTTAACGGTCGAGATTAATTGACGCCCTGAGAGATGACGTGAATTGAAGAATTGACGGTTTAGAGAAAGGCGTGGATTATAGATTTGACGCCCTGAGGCTGGGCGTCAATTATTATTTGCAAGGGGATTTTCAATCGTCGTCAGACGCATTGATGGGAACTGATTGATGTGAGTGGCGTCATTATTACCCCTTTGAATTTGACGACGAAAAGCGCGGGTGTCCATTCTTTAATACGCGACGTGAGTAAAGGCATGTTTTATAAGAAATTAAGGATTCATCTCGAAAATTATTTGAAAATTTGAATTAATTAACGCCTTGTTTAAATACGTGAGTTAAGAAATGCCAGTGCCTTGGGCGTCAATTATGAGTTTGAAATATAATGGACGGCTTCAACTGAGGCGTGTCTTAAGTAATTAACGCCGTTGATAGGGGCGCTGTTCAGAACAGAAGGACCGGAACTCCTTGTTATCAGATAGAATTGCTTGGAATATCAGAACTGATCACTTTCATACATTGCTTTGGCTCAGATAAAAGAGGAATTCTTATTGCATTCATGAAAATCTTTGATTACATTCTAAGCCACTGTGGGCCTTATCTTCTTGAGAGCCAGTACATAAGCTTTACATTTGTTCTCTTCTTCTTCAACATGAGTCTTGGATTTGTGGAGAAGTGCCACTTTCCATTGAGCCATTATGGTCCTGATTTCTTCATGGTCACCACTTGAGCATAGCTCCCTTTTCTTGATTGGAGGAAGGTGAGAAGGCCCTTCGAAGAGATGTCGAGGAAGTCCGAGTTGTGGGAGGCATCGGTGTGCGTTGTAAAGGATGAAGTCGGTCCCGCCAATTAAACAGAGCTCGATGCCGGAGGATAACCTTGAGCGAAGTTCTTGGGTTTTTAGAAACCCCGGTGTACATGTGAAATTGCTCTTTGGCATTGTTTTGAAGTAATCTCTCCCTTCATTCCTCTTCTTAAGCTTGGGAACTCTATTAGTAACTCTTTCACATAAGCCCAATGAGCTTGTCATATACCGAAGTGGACTCTTGGAGAAGATTTTAGAGGCCGCTTGGTTTGCTTGACATGGATCAAACTTAAAGTGAAAATCTATCCAACATGCTAGAAGAAGCATTGATCCGAATAAGGGCCGTCCTAGTGAAGCCGAGGTGAGCCCATTGTATAGGTTGGCTAGTATTGCCCCACCTATTCTCTTTCCCTCCCACATGCTTGCTATTGCACTCAAGTGTTGTTCCTCTAAATGATCCTCCAATGAAGGAAAGAATAAAGCTCCTCCTACACATATGACAAACCCCTTTGTTAAGTCCCAAAACGTGGCAATCAAGAGGGGAGGGGTGAATTGATGGCCAATAAAATTAACTATCTAATAGAACTCTTATAACAATTACATTAACAAGCTCTCACCTCGCACGAACATGAACACACTTGTGGAAAGGTATGCAACGGGTGTGATTGATAGAATAAGTGGTGTAAGCTCAACTCACCGCGAAGCCCACTTGACAAGTAAACGTATAGGCAAACCACAATGAACACACGGAAATTTTTAGGTGGTTCGGGTACACTTCCGTGTTCCCTACGTCCACCCCTCACACGGAGGATTAAGGCTTCACTATGAGTGAATCACACACACACACACACACGCTGTAAGGACAGCAACCACACACCCGTTCGTGTTACCGAACACGAGCACAACACACACACACATTCGTGTTACCGAACACGAACTCAACACACAAGTATCTGAGATAATGTTTACAGACGAATACTCAAGCTTGAATCAACTGAACCAGAATGAAAAAGGGTGAGGAAAGAATGAAATTATCCTGGTTGGAGCTCCCCCTTTCTCTTTTCAGAATTTAATCGAACACTTGTGTAGCAGGAAGATGTTCTTGACGATCTTGAATCGGATGAGCTTGAATCTTGATTTCACTCGCAGCCAGCAGTAGAGGATTGATTGGAACTTCGAATCCTCCTTCTTCCCTTCACTTTCACGCACAAACACAAGAGGAACAATGGCTGGAGGTGGCTGCTGCGACCTGCACAAGGAAGGGTTAGAAAGAAACCCGAAAACAGTGTTTATAATTATTCCCTTAGGGTTTACACCCTTAACAAGATGATTTATACTCCTAGACAGGATAAGGGACGTTCAGGGGACCAGATCCATGTATTATGGAGTGATTCCCGGAGTCTCTAACAGCTGTATAAGCCCATGTGGCTCGAAACCATCAAGTCAACAAAATCGGCGCCGCCCAGAACAGAAGGGTCGACCCTTGGGGTCGACCCTCGTGCTGTGCTAGAGGTCCAGAAGTCATGGGTCGACCCCAGGGGTCGACCCTCTCAGAATCAGGTTCTGGTTCAACAAAAATAGCAAGAGGTGTTGTGTAGTGGACAGCGGATCTAGAGGGGAGGGGTGAATAGATCAGCCCCACTTTTCGCAATGCGGCCCTCTATATAGCTAGTTAGAATGAATTGCCGCGGAATAGAAACTAGCTTCCAAGAACGCTATGATTCACTTAGCAAGATAAGCAAGATATATAATAATTCGATCCTAAGCATGCATCTAGAATGAATCAATCACACAAGCAAACCACACTAGACAGGATTTTTAAGGTGGTTCGGACTGAATCCTTAGCCCTACGTCCACCCCTCACCAAAACCCGGTGAGGCTTCACTTGTGCAGCGCACCAAATCGCAAATCGGAAACCACCGATTGCCTTCCTACTCACCACCTGGTAGGGATGTCAACCGCAAATTGGAACAACCTCCAATTGCCTTCCTACTAACCACCGGTAGGGATGAATCACACTTTCAATGTTTAAACAATAATGAAAATAAAACAAATGTGAATGAGCTAAGACAAGAGATTGAGTTATGAGTGAAAATGAATTGGCCCTTGTATGAAATGTTGATCAGCAGCAAGGCTCCTCTTGGCTTCAACTCAATCTTCTTGATTCACCCTTGATTGGATGAATGTTCTTCACGGAGTACTGTTCACGTGAACAGTACCTCTTCCTTCAATTCTTCTCTCATGATCTTCTCTTTGAATTTCTTTGAATGAATGAAGGAGATGATGAAGCTACCTTGAACCTTGATTGCTTCTTTAGCTTCTAAAAGTTTGAATGCTTGAAATATCACCTTGAATGAGGTGGAAAGAACTTGAATGGATGAAGATGATTTCCTTTGAAGAACTTGAATCAAACTAGCTTCCTTGGATCACTTTGATAGCCTTGCTTTGATGTAATCTTCCTTGAGGTTTGCTGGCTTTGATTTGAGCTTGATTCCCCTTTGATTGGATGAAGAACACCTTCACGAACTACTGTTCACGTGAACAGTAGCTCATCTCCAAGCTCTCTTGCAACCTCCCTTGCAGCCACCCTAGATCTCACAAGAAGCCCCTTGAAGCATTAGGGTTTCTAACCCTCTTACAAGAGTTTTATAGACCTTGAATGGTCTATGGACACCCCCTAGACTAGATCCAAAATTTGTGGGGGATTAGGTGTCTTTAGGATTAAACAAATCAATGTTGAATGGCCCTTTTCGAAGTTGGAAACAAAATCAACAATTGATGGCTCGGGGCTGGCGGTCGACCTAAGGCTCCTGGCGGTCGACCGCCACTGAAACACCTGCAAACGGGCGATCCCTGGGAAATCCGGTCGACCGCCACTGGCTGGCGGTCGATCGCCACTGAAAGACGTGCAGACTTGGGAGTCCCTGGCTGGGGCGGTCGACCGCCCCTGTGCTCGCGGTTGACCACCAGCTGGGCAGGGCCCGGGTCAGCCCGGTTCGGTCCGTTGGCAGCACCAACTCCATCGCTTGAGTCCGTTAGCCGCCCGTTCATGTCTGTGGCATCAACCTTGATCCCCGCGACCTGACCGCGTAGGTCGATCCGCGTGCGAGGGCGCAACATTCAGCGTTCACGTTCACCATTTCCACTTGATTCCTTGTCCATTCATTGGCGCACCTGTCATGAACAAAAACATCACGTATGTCATCACATGAAGGTGAAAAACATCAATGACTAATAGTGTTTAGCCATTATCAAAACCAAGAATACATTAGAACTCATATGACCATAGAATGATGTCGAATGACCCAAGTGACCATATGAACTCAAGTGACCATAGGGGCACAACAAGAGGACCTGTAGGGGTCGACCCTTGGGGTCGACCCTTTCAGTTGGGCAAAAAGGGAGCCGACAGGTTTAAAAATAGATTGCCAGGGGTCGACCCTTGGGGTCGACCCTTGAAGCTGGGGGTCGACCCTTTCAGCAGGGGTTAAGAACCCTTGCTAAGTTGCTCCGATTGGCTTGGGGATCGCCCCGAAGGGTCGTCCCACGCTCCACAACAATCACAAACCATGATTCTAAGTCCAAGAACACATCTAGATGTTTTTATGATGGTTTATCAAAATAAACATGATTTAGCATGAAAACATAAACCATTTGACATAATTAAACTCTTGGATGCTTCCTAGATAAATGGACTTATGGAAATGAAGGAATTCAAACCACATTGCCATGATTCAAAAATGATTAGATCTCACCCATCGTCCTAGAGTTGTATTCGACTGTGGCCATTGTTGATTGTCCTGTCAAAACAATTTTTGAATTGGATTTCTTTCATGAAGTTCAAATGATAAACACTTACCCTTGAAGTGAAGTCCTTCAACCGTCCAAAACCTTATATGTGCAGCACTTACAAAGTCATCAGAGAATCTCATTTTCAGTTCAAGAAACATCATTTGGTCATCATCAAAATATATAAGACATGATAAAAGGGGAGGGGGTTCAACAATCTCCCCCTTTTTGATGATGACAAAATGCTATTTGAATTGTCATGCCATCTACAATTGAAACCTCATTTGCATTAATCATTTCAACATGAGCCAATTCATTTCTCCCACAGGGCAACATAATATGTAAGATTGATTAGCATGGCACACTGTTTTGCCGACAACAAGTGGAAGGAAGGCAAGTCTGAAATGCAGTTAACAATATGCCATAGCTAAAATGCAATGTCTGATGAACTGAAATGCAACAAAGTGAACTAAAATGCAAAAACTGAAATGAGATGCAATGCAACACACGCATGCATACACACAGTACATATAATAGCCGAGATAGTCTTTCTCCCCCTTTGGCAACATCAAAAAGGAGGGGGGTGAAACAAGGATAATAACTATGCCATAATGAAGAGAGAGAGAGGCTAATCGTCATCCTCGTCATCATCCGGAGTAGAAGAGCCTGGTGGACGCCTAATATACTCCGAAAGATCGGCTAGCAGTTGGGCTTGGTGGGCCAAGGCGTTAGTGATAGAGTGAGAATGCTCCTGATGGGAAAGTTTCAGATCGCGTAGATCACGTTGCAACGCTGTCATAGTCTCCCCATACTCGTCCAACCGGTCATCAATGGTGTCCAATCGGTCCATGAGAAGCTGAACCGCCTCCGAAGGCATGTCGGCAGCAAACGGAGGTGGCGGCAAATCGGCCTGTGCATCGTCTTCATCGTCTTCAGCTGAACTAGTATCATGGGCAGCACTCTTTAAGATGCGAATCAGAATACCATCTTGTAGCTCATATCCCATATTGTGGCAGATGGAATGGATAGTAAAGGTATCCGCGTCCCGGATGTCTTGAGAGGGTTCTTTTGACAGATTTATATCCAAACAAGTAAATATAGCAGATAATGCGGCAGCATAAGGAAGACTACGGTGCTTGTGCTTCATGCTTGTGCACATATGTGCTAAGAAAATAGCTGGAAAGTTAACTGGAATTCCACCCATAAGGCAATAAAATAGGAACATGTGATTCTCGGTTACTTTGTCATGACTGCATCCTCTAGGCAACAAAATTGTAGTGATCATGCGGTGTAAAATATGCTGTACGGGAGGAAAGTGGTTGGCATTTAAGCTAGCAAGTAATCGACCTCCACGTTCTTCACCGGTCATCATTTGATACACTACATCATCCGGAACAACTATATCTCCAAATGTGAAACCTTCAGTCGGATGATGGAAAACCATGCCCAAAAATTCAGTGGTGAGAATGATTTGCTGTCCATTAACCGTAGTGGTCAGATGTTCCCCGGACAAAATAAGATTGCCATAAAACTGATTTACCAACCGTTGATATGTGCGGCGATATTCAGACATAAAAGAATCCAGGTTGGGCTGACTGCATAATATATCAACGAGACTCGAAAGATGGCGGTTCAAGTTGATAAATGATACCACACGAGGGCGTAACACCTTCCGATCCAGAACTTTGCTTGAGGGCGCCGAATCGCGCTCATATGCAGCCTGTCGTCCACGACGTGCCGGGGCCGTACTTGACTCGTCTCGGCTGCGAGGGATGCGCTTCTTGGGGGCCATCTAAACACAAACCAAAAGAATCCATAGATGGGGAAGGATATCGATGGTTTGACTAAGGGAGCATGCTAAGATGTGAAGCTAGGATCCTCCACAAGCATCAAGAACATACCTCAAGAATGGAGAGAGCAAGGGATCGACGCCGTGAGCTCCAAGAAGGTAGGCGCGCGCAGATGCCACCGGGAGAGCCGCGCTAGGGCTTGGAGGGTGGAGAGCCAAGGGAGGAGTTTAGGGCTTGGAAGGAGTGGTGGCAAGGTTAGAAAGGGGGAAAAGGTGTTTTTATAGCCGGAAGAAGGTCCACCTTAAGGGTGGAACCAAGTAGGAGGCGGCTAGGGCACCAAAAGGGGCCACCCGCCAGTTTGGGTCGACTCTTAGGGTCCTCCCCTGGTTCGGGTCCGCCATGCGCCCGAACCGGCACCGCGAGGGTCGACCCTTTGGGTCGACCCTTCTGCTGGGTCGGAGAGGGTCGACCCTTTGGGTCGACCCTTCTTTTGGGTCTGCGAGGGTCGACCCGTTCCCTATTTTGCAGCCAAAAAGAGAGAACAAGAGTGCTGAGTGTCAATAAGTGTCCGGCTCGAGTCCCCAAGTGAAAAATACATGAATTCAAGGAATTGTGAGTAAAATGATGGGATTTAATTCATTGGGGAAGTGCAGTCGAAATACGGAGATATGCTAGATGCGTAGAGGCCGTGTGATCCGGATTTTTGACTTTGAGCAAATTAGCTCTTCTCTTGGCAATGTGTATAAGTCAAAGGTGATTTCGGCCATAAAAATTTCAAGCAACAGTGTGCATTTACAGTAAACATAGAAGGCATGCAGGAACACACAAGGAAAAAGAATTTTTGTTTCTTTTTATTTCACACAGGATGATGCAAGTGCATGACAAGGAATTAACTAAATGCTTAGTATTTGATGCAATGACATGTAATGCAATGACCTAATTATGCATAGATGGACATGACTGTTACTCAGACTAGTCTATCCTACAAGCCCCTAGTTCTCTTCTCAAGGATGTGAACCTATCTTCACTAAGAGGTTTGGTGAAAATGTCGGCAATTTGTCGATCTGTTTCAATGAAACTGATATCAATATCACCCTTGCTCACATGATCTCGAATGAAATGATGCCTAATTTCAATATGCTTAGTGTGAGAGTGATGAACTGGGTTTTTAGACAGGTTTATGGCTGAAGTGTTATCACAAAGAATTGAGGTGTTTTTAAAGGATATGCCATAATCAATCATTTGCTGTTGGATCCATAACACCTGGGCAACACAACTACCGACAGCCACATACTCGGCTTCGGCCGTTGATAATGCCACTGAATTTTGTTTCTTGGAGGCCCATGAGACCACGCATCCTCTAAGAAATTGGCAATACCCACTTGTGCTTTTCCGATCCATTTTACAGCTCGCGTAATCAGCATCAGAGTATGCAACTAGTTCAAAACATGAATTACGCGGAAACCACAATCCCAAGTTAACTGAACCAGCAATGTATCTAAAAATTCGTTTTACAGCTGACATATGTGATTCTTTAGGATTTGATTGAAATCTTGCACACAAGCAAACTGCAAACTGAATGTCAGGCCTACTGGCAGTTAAATACAATAGTGAACCTATCATACTTCTAAAGAGTTTTTGGTCCACTGGTTTACCTGTCTCATCTTGATCTATTTTCATTGAAGTTGACATTGGTGCTGGTTGAGGTTTTGTTGATGCCAAATTGAACTTTTTCAGTAACTCCATTGCATACTTCTTTTGATGAATGAACAACCCATCTACCATTTGATTGATCTGCAATCCCAAGAAGAATGCTAGCTCTCCCATAAGACTCATTTCATACTCACTTTGCATCAATTTTGCAAAGTCGTTGCTAAGAGTGTCATTGGTGGAGCCAAAGATAATATCATCAACATAAACTTGAACAATTAAGATTTCCTTACCCTTCAATTTTGTAAAAAGGGTTTGATCAATGTTACCTCGTTTGAGGTCATTTTGAGCGAGGAAATCGCTTAATCGTTCATACCATGCACCGGGTGCTTGTTTTAGACCGTAGAGAGCTTTGTTCAACTTGTATACATGGTCTACATGCGTTGGGTCTTCAAACCACGGTGGCTGCTCCACGTACACGTCCTCCTGGATATAGCCATTCAAAAACGCACTCTTAACATCCATTTGAAATAACTTGATATTATGACAGCATGCAAATGCTAAAAGAACCCTCACAGCCTCGAGTCTTGCTACTGGAGCAAAAGACTCATCAAAGTCTATACCCAACTCTTGGCTATAGCCTTTGGCAACAAGCCTGGCCTTGTTCCTAGTAACCACTCCTTGATCGTTTGTTTTGTTACGGTAAACCCATTTTGTTCCGATCACGGAGTGATTCTTAGGACATGGAACGAGGAACCATACTTCGTTCCTTTGGAACTGGTGTAATTCCTCTTGCATGGCTAAAATCCATGACTTGTCACCTAAGGCTTCTTCTATGGATTTGGGTTCAAATTGAGAGAGCAGGGCCATATAGTCTTGATTTTCAACTTTCTTGAACGAGGCTCGTGTCCGTACTCCTTCTTCAACATCGCCCATTACATTGTCCGACGGATGGTCCTTTAGAAAACTCCATTGAATTGGTGGCTGCTATTCAGCTTGATTTTCCGGATTAGTCTCAACTTCTTGTGGTTCTTCTTCTTGTTTCTCCACTTTTCTTTCTTTCTTCCCGATATCTCCAATATCCAACTGATCATCCATGGCACGGTTGATTATGTAGCAGGCCGTGTTCACTGCTTCAGCCCAAAAGTACCTTGGCAGATTATTCTCATTTAGCATCGTTCTTGCCATTTCAATCAGGGTTCTATTCTTCCTTTCAACAACGCCATTCTGCTCGGGGGTTCTTGGTGCGGAGAAGTCATGAGAATAGCCTTGAGCCCTGCAAAAATCACTGAACTCATGGTTATCAAATTCTCTACCGTGATCACTCTGCACGGTTTTGATGCAAACCCCTTTATCATTTTGTACCACCCTGCAAAATGCTTCAAATTCCGTCAAGGCGTCATTTTTATGTGAAAGGAAGTAAACCCAACAAAATCTAGAATAATCATCCACGATTACAAAGCCGTATAGTTTACCACCCAAGCTATGTGTCCTGCTTGGTCCAAAGAGATCAATGTGGATGACTTCTAGAGGCCTCGATGTGGTCACATCATTCTTACTTTTGAATGACGTCCTTGTCTGTTTTCCCATGCTGCACGCCCCACATACTCCATCTTCGACGTCCTTCAACTTTGGCAGTCCAATTACCAAATCTTTCCTTGATAATTTCAGCAAGACATTGAAGCTGGCATGCCCAAGCCGGCGATGCCATAGCCACGCATCATCATTGTTCCTTGCAATCAAACACAAACCCTCATGAGAAGCATCATTTAAGTCTATCATATAAACATTGTTATACCTGAATCCAATGAACTTAACCGCATGAGTGTGTCTGTTCAAAACAGTGCAGTGATTAGAATCAAAAACAACATTGCATCCCTTATCACAAAGTTGACTTATGCTTAAAAGGTTGTGATGCAAACCTTCCACAAGCAGCACATTTTCAATAGTGTGATTTTGATTCTTACCAATCTTACTTTCTCCGATGATTTTTCCTTTGTCCTTACCACCGAATGCTACCATTCCACCATCCTTTTTATGCAGGTCCACAAACCATTCCTTGTTTCCCGTCATGTGCCGAGAGCAACCGCTATCCAAGTACCATTTGTTCTTCTGAGCTCTCGTGTGGACCTGCAATACAACCAAAGTGCTTATAGAGACTTTGGTACCCAAGCAAGCTTGGGTCCATGGTGGTTAGAAGCATGACACACATATGATCTGTTTCTGATTTTAGCAAACTTTTCTTCATCATATTTCAGAATTCTACAGTCATACATGTCATGACCCATTCTTCCACAATAAAAGCAAATGATATTTTCATCTCTTTTCCTCCTTCTACCAACATTGGAATAGGAGTTATGCATGTGTTTCTTGGTTTTGGAGGAAGCTGAATTTGTGGGAGCCCAATGGGTCGTTTGAATTTTTGATTTTTGAAGAATGACAAGAGCATCCTCAAGTTCTTTTATTTGAGCCAATTGAGATTGGCTCTCTTCTTCAGCCTTCACCTTGGCTTCTTTGCAAGCAATACTTGCAAGCTTTTCTTGTTCTAGTTCATTTTTTAAGTGTTCATGTATTTTCAGAAATGTAGATTGTTCTTCTCTCATGCATGAAATCTCTTCCTCAAACAATTCAATCTTTGAAACAAGAATTTCATTTTGATGTTTCATGCTTTCATTTTCTAATTTTAAAGGATGGCATTCTTCACATGATTTGTTTGTATGAACAAGAAGATAAATTTTCTTTTTCAAATTTCTGTTTTCAGATTTGTATCTTCTACATTTTTCATACAAAGACTCATATGCGATTTGCCATTGCTCACAAGTGAGAGTTTCAGGTTCAGAATCTACCTTTTCATCATCATTGGCCATGAGGCATAGATTTTAGACTAGCTCGTCAAGTCCATCCTCAATGCCAGAGTCATCCTCATCCTCGTCACTCCATGTGGCCATCATGGCCTCGGGCTTCCTGAATTTACCTTTCTTCACTTTCTTGATGAGGTCGGGGCACTCACCTCGCATGTGGCCAGGTTTCTAGCACTCGTAGCAAATTATTTCTTCCTTCTTGCTACTTTCTCCTTTGTTTGGTCCTTGCCTTCTTGGACCCTTCCTGAACTGACCACTGAACTTCCTTGTTCCTTTGACGAACCTTCTTGCTCGTCGTGTGATCATGGAAACCAGTTCTTCATCTTCTGTGTTGCCAATAGAATTATTATCACTGCCCTCTGAATCCGGTGAATTCACCTTTAGGGCCAGTGGTGTGATAACTTTCTTTTTCTTGTGATCTTCCTCGCTTCTTTTGATGTTTATTTCATATGTCATCAGCAAGCCGATCAACTCATCGAGAGTTAGGATGCTGAGGTCTTTGGAATCTTCAATTACAGTGGCTTTTGTATTGCCACTGTGAAGAAAGGGATCTCAAAACTTTTCTTACAAGCTCTTGTTTGAATAATCTTTGCCAAGCGCCTTTAATCCATTTGTAATTTCTGTTAGCCTTGCAAACATATCAGAAATTGATTCTTCTGGCTTCATTGCGAACAACTCATAGTCCCGAACTAAGAGATTGGGCTTTGTTTCCTTGACTTGCGATGTTCCTTCATATATAAGCCGCAGCTTATCCCACATCTCCTACGCAGAGGCACACATAGATATTCGTGAGTATTCGTTAGGATGGACGGCACATTGAATTATATTCATAGCCTTAAAGTTCGTTGAACACTTCTCTATATCTTCTTTATCCCATTCATCTTCTTTTTCAGATAAAACATATGGACCCTTACTTATGACACGCCAAACATCATAGTCCTGGGCACGTAGGAAAACATACATTCTATTTTTCCAGTAAGGGTAGTTCGATCCATCAAAGAACAGAGGTCTTTCAATGGAATGCCCTTCGGGCATCATCCCTCTGCTTGCCATTTAACGGGATCTGCTCTGACGACCGTGAGATCGTAAATCAACCAGAGACCAAAGCTCTGATACCAATTGTTAAGTCCCGAAACGTGGCAATCAAGAGGGGAGGGGTGAATTGATGGCCAATAAAATTAACTATCTAATAGAACTCTTATAACAATTACATTAACAAGCTCTCACCTCGCACGAACATGAACACACTTGTGGAAACGTATGCAACGGGTGTGATTGATAGAATAAGTGGTGTAAGCTCAACTCACCGCGAAGCCCACTTGACAAGTAAACGTATAGGTAAACCACAATGAACACACGGAAATTTTTAGGTGGTTCGGGTACACTACCGTGTTCCCTACGTCCACCCCTCACACGGAGGATTAAGGCTTCACTATGAGTGAATCACACACACACACACGCTGTAAGGACAGCAACCACACACACGTTCGTGTTACCGAACACGAGCACAACACACACACATGTTCGTGTTACCGAACACGAACTCAACACACAAGTATCTGAGATAATGTTTACAGATGAATACTCAAGCTTGAATCAACTGAACCAGAATGAAAAAGGGTGAGGAAAGAATGAAATTATCCTGGTTGGAGCTCCCCCTTTCTCTTTTCAGAATTTAATCGAACACTTGGGTAGCAGGAAGATGTTCTTGACGATCTTGAATCGGATGAGCTTGAATCTTGATTTCACTCGCAGCCAGTAGTAGAGGATTGATTGGAACTTCGAATCCTCCTTCTTCCCTTCACTTTCACGCACAAACATAAGAGGAACAATGGTTGGAGGTGGCTGCTGCGACCTGCATAAGGAAGGGTTAGAAAGAAAGCCGAAAACAGTGTTTATAATTATTTCCTTAGGGTTTACACCCTTAACAAGATGATTTATACTCCTAGATAGGATAAGGGACGTTCAGGGGACCAGATCCATGTATTATGGAGTGATTCCCGGAGTCCCTAACAGCTGTATAAGCCTATGTGGATCGAAACCATCTAGTCAACAAAACCGACGTCGCCCAGAACAGAAGGGTCGACCCTTGGGGTCGACCCTCGTGCTGTGCTAGAGGTCCAGAAGTCATGGGTCGACCCCAGGGGTGGGTCGACCCTCTCAGAACCAGGTTCTGGTTCAACAAAAACAGCAAGAGGACCTGTAGGGGTCGACCCTTGGGGTCGACCCTCGGGGCATGGGTCGACCCTTGGGGTCGACCTTTCAGTTGGGCAAAAAGGGAGCCGACAGGTTTAAAAATAGATTGCCAGGGGTCGACCCTTGGGGTCGACCCTTGAAGCTGGGGGTCGACCCTTTCAGCAGGGGTTAAGAACCCTTGCTAAGTTGGTCCGATTGGCTTGGGGATCGCCCCGAAGGGTCGTCCCACGCTCCACAACAATCATAAACCATGATTCTAAGTCCAAGAACACATCTAGATGTTTTTATGATGGTTTATCAAAATAAACATGATTTAGCATGAAAACATAAACCATTTGACATAATTAAACTCTTGGATGCTTCCTAGATAAATGGACTTATGGAAATGAAGGAATTCAAACCACATTGCCATGATTCAAAAATGATTAGATCTCACCCATCGTCCTAGAGTTGTATTCGACTGTGGCCATTGTTGATTGTCCTGTCAAAACAATTTTTGAATTGGATTTCTTTCATGAAGTTCAAATGATAAACACTTACCCTTGAAGTGAAGTCCTTCAACCGTCCAAAACCTTATATGTGCAGCACTTACAAAGTCATCAGAGAATCTCATTTTCAGTTCAAGAAACATCATTTGGTCATCATCAAAATATATAAGACATGATAAAAGGGGAGGGGGTTCAACACCCTTCATCACTCTCTCCAGAAGGGCTTCATCTCCTTGAGCCTTATCCATGTTTTTATATACCCAAGAAGCAACTTCAAAAGATTGATTCCCTTGTTGGCCTTCATTTGATTTACTAAATTTGAGCTTTGAACAAGGCTCATGAGCATATCATGGGCTTGTATGGGCTTAGTCATATGGGCCATCTTTGTTTCCTCTCCTTGCTTCATCTTCTTCAAACCCAAGAGCATCTCCACTTCTTCTAGGAGGATGGTTGCTTCAAAGGTTGGGAATAGAAAAGTATGGGTGTGAGGGTGCCATAATTCTATAAGAGCTCTAATGGAAGCCCAATCAAGATGGATATCATTATAATGGGTGGCATGGGTGATAAGGCCTAGAAGGTTCCACTTAGCAAGGAAGGATCTCATGTCTATAGAGAGCTTGGAGAGTAGCAAAGGAAGCCACTTGACCTTTAGAAACCTTCTCGGACCAAGAATAGTGGGGTAATCCTGAAAACATAAAAGAAAGAAGAAGAAGAAAGAGAATAATAATCAGAAATTTTGAACAGAAGAAAGACAGTACAAAATAAAAGCTTCAACATCAAGAACACTTACTTGGCCCTTGGTGATTTTCTCACTTATATGGCCTGGCAATTCAGAAATTCTTGGGAAATTCATTCTTGGCTTTTTGGAAAGCCTTTGCTGCATCAGTTGATTCATCATTTTGACGGTTCTTCTGCTTCTATTCCTCTGTTTGCTTGACAAAAAAAAAATAGCTTCGATGCTCTGTTCTGCTTCTACTTGGTTCTTTCCGTCTACTTAACAGAAGATAGCTTCGTCTCAATGCTTCGATGGTCTTGATGCTTGAAAAAACACCAAGAGTTGCCCTATTTATAATGTTTTGAACGTTAATGAGTATCATGGTTTGAGTTTGAATCAAACAGTTTGTTGGAAGTTTAGTTCCGAGATGGAAACGAAAACAGGTAATTGACGACGCGCTATTTGGCGTCATTTGTTAAATTGACGACACTCTCAGGGTCGTCATTTATCCAGCGCCTCCATGAAGGTCGTCATTTGCATTCCAATTCCAAGTTAAACCTCAATTGCAATTAACACCTCCGAACACGTCGTCATTTCTTAATTTGACGCCTATCAGAAGGGTCGTCATTTTCAAACTTATGCTTTTGAATTGTTGGATTTCTCATGAACTTAAGTGCTATTATATCATGATTAAATTATTTTTATCAAGCACTTAAGATTATATTTTAAGCTAATGATCTTTTGAGCTTTGAAGTGCAGGTTGTGCAAGTGTGAGCATCGTGGGTGCAAAGTCTCTAAGTCTATACACTCTAAGCATTCCATTCATAAGTCTGTACATTGCACTCACCCAAGTCCATATGTTTCATTCTCAAAATCTGCACGTCCAAAGTCTACACATTCTCTGTACATTGCATTTCGTAAGTCTATACATCCCTATTCTATTCACAAGTCTATACATTCCATTTCCTTCACCAAGTCTATACATCCTCACCCAAGTCTATACGTTCCATTCCCTTCACCAAGTCTATCCATTCCTCAAAGTCTATACGTTCCAAAGTCTATACACCCCATTCCATAAGTCTATACAATGCTAAGTCTACACATTTATTCTTCATCCATAAGTCTATACATTCCAAAAGTCTGTAAATTCCAATCAAAATTCATAAATTCTCAAAATTCCAAATTCATAAATTCTCAAAATTCCAATCAAAATTCATAAATTCTCAAAATTCCAAATTCATAAATTCTCAAAATTCAATAAAAATTCATAAATTCTCAAAATTCCAATAAAAAATTCATAAATTCTTAAAATTCCAATAAAAATTCAAAAATTCTCAAAATTCTAATAAAAATCCATAAATTCTCAAAATTCTAATAAAAATTCATAAATTCTCAAAATTCCAATAAAAATTCATAAATTCTTAAAATTTCAATAAAATTTTAATAAATTCAATAAATTCTAAAATTCTCAAAACTCTAAAAAAAATTCCAAACAAAAAAAATTCTAAAAATTCAAATCAATGTTGTTGAGTATGCTTTATGCATCTTTATATCATGGCTAATGAAATTTTGAGTGCAGGATAAGAAGCTCTTGGCCCTCAGTATCCAAGCCCCACGGTGACTGCACCTCATTTCTCAGTTCCCACATGCTCATGTTATCACCATCTTCCTGTATGCATTCCTGTATGCATTGTTACTATAAGGTATGTACACTATTATAACATATCAAGGACCTTGTGGTTCTAATGAACCTGGAATTTGAGTTCCCCTTCATCAAAAATAGTGATAATTCCAGGGGAATCTTGATCACACGGATAGGCCGTTGAGTCATTCAAGGTTTGGGACGATGGTTCCTCTTTCTGAGTTGATGCGTGGACAAACGGGCTTCGGCTTAGTATCAGCTCAGAGATCTGGATTCTTGACCAAATCTAGGTGGCTTAACAATATTATCCTTGATTATCTTTTATTTTAGTTTGTTTTATTTTTTCCTTTAGCCCAGCATGCATCATGTAGGACTTTGAGCTTAATGATGAAAATCTT